>APFE031504210.1:0-28168 GCA_000404065.3 Pinus taeda | reverse complement strand
TAGCTTGAAAAGGGAGTTGTTTCATTTTTAAGGAGGTTGACACAAGAAAAGAACTATCCTCATACCTGATTCATTTGTTAACGAGGTTGAATCAGTAACAGGAACTGTCCTCGCAAAATCCTACTTTCTACAATCTACCTACATATCCTAAAATCTAGATGATTCATTTTTTAATGAGGTTGACTCAGTTAAAGAACTATCCTCATACTCACTGATTCATTTTTTAACGAGGTCGACACAGTAAAAGGAACTTTCCTCATTATAGCCTGTTTCATTTTTTAACGAGGTTGATACAGGAAAAAACTCTCCTCGCAAGTTTACAATGGAAGTCCTAATTCCAGCAACATCTACTCTTTGGAATGTTCAGCTTTCAACCTCTCCTGCTTTGGCCCAAGGCCTGTATTTATAGTGTTCTAGAGGAAGTTATTAAGTTCCAACATCAATGGGATACTCCCTCTTTTGGATGGGGTAGCCCCTCTCTTGATGGGATAAGCTCCTCTATCATAGGGGTGCATGAACCATCTGGAGGCGCTCAATACACGTCAAGAACTCTTCTAGAAGGCTCTAGAAGTGACCACAAGTAACTTTTTAAAGATGAAACTTGCGCCTTTTGACCTTTACAGGGGTACACACCCATCCTTTGGCTTACAGAGCGTACAAGTATGCAGGTACAATGAGTTTGGGATGCGTACACGCAGGCAAGGTAGAGAGAACCTGTGTACCGAGAGATAAACATGATTTTTGATGACTTTCTCTCTTTTTTGAAGTTTGACATGGAGAGTAGAGGTATCAGGCTTGACAAGGAGGATAATATGACTATAGATGGAGCCATATTAACTGCAGATAGTCATGGTGACAAATTTCAGTGTAACAATGGGGAATTTATATGTTTTGTCAGGATATGGGTAATTCATATAATTTTTATTAAAACTAAGGGTTGGGGTATTTTACAGAGGGATTTAGTTATATATGGAAAAGGGTTATATTGGGATTTATATAATAAAATAAGGAATTAATATGAATTGCGATGGGTGGTAGGGGTTTTCCTAAGTTAAAATGGTAAAAAGCATGCGTTTGCATATTTAGCTTTATACTTTAGGATAGAAGGATTTTTGTGGGTTTTTGAGTGAAAAGGGATATACATGGGGGGCTTATTACTTTTCCTAGGTAAATGGTGTTTAACCTTAGGAAAAGGGATTTTGTTAGGGTGATGAGGGGAAATGGATTTTATGAATGGGAAATGGTTTTATGAAGGGGATTTTAGCACTTGTGTCGATAAGTCATTAAGCCAAGGGTCTGGTCCCACCAAAAGTCAGATAGATGCTCTGAGCCTCTTTGATTTGTAGGATTTAAAAGTACTAGAACATAATTGTTGATATGAAATTAGTAAGTAAAGGGGAAAAGTGAATGAGGGGGAGTTAATCACATGAACTTGTAAATCTTTGTCTTTTCTTCTTTAGTTAGCCATACATGTTGAAAGACGTATCTGAGCATGATGGATGTGCTTTGATCTAATTAACTTTGTAGTTCAACAACCTTTCTTCTACTTACCCATTTCTTACCTCTAACATGTTTTCTTCATTTCTTTGGGTGCATTTAGGCTAGCAAACCCTTATTCTATCTAGTTTTATTTTGAAAAGTAATCTATCTATTTCTAACCTTATATCATCCAAGGGCTCAGATTTAGCTTATGAGCTCCTTTTATTTTCTCTACCTAACTATGATCTGCTAAGATTAAATTGTTTGGTCAGATTTTATTCTCTAATCTTTTAAACATAAAATTCAAAGAATGGAATAACCAAGATTAAAGAGTTTGATTACCATGGATTGTGGCATGAATAACAAGTTGTATACAATTATTATTATGCATAAAATTAAGTAGTAGTGGCATTTACAATTGCACACTTTCATGGTCTCTTTGTTTTTGGGGTTCATATACTTTCATTTTTTTGACCTTCTCTTATTCTTTTGAACTTTGATTTTTCTTTTAAGACATATCCTCTTTACATTTTTTAATTTTTATAATATGGAAAACATTTGCAGAAAGCAAACGTATGTACAATATTACAAGGCTTAACCTTAGTCATTCAAAATTATGACTCCTATTGGTATAAGAACTTAATAGTGGCTCCACTTGGGGATGGCATCTCTTTGTGGGGTGTCAAGAACACTGTTGACTAGTAGCCTGATCCATTGGGCCAATCCCAAACATGTATATGCTCTGTTGTATAATATTTGTGACTAAGACTTTTAAACTAAAAATACACCCTTTTCTGTAAACTGAAATCTTACTTACTTACTCTAATCATCTTTCTAACTACTGGTTAGGTAAAATGAAACAAACAATGCAACTATTCAAGCATCATTTGCATTGGTGAATTTTGTTGCTTGGGCTTGTTTGTGATTAAAATTGAGGTTCTAAAGCCAAATATAACCTTTTCAACCAATGAGAAGATAAGGAAATACTTGCTTTCTTTTGTAGACTCTAAAAATTGTACAAAAGGATCTTCCAAAATATATACACTATTGTTCAATTGATTTAAGCAACTGCACAATTGTTCTGGATGGCCTCCATGCCATGAAACTGAAATGTCACTTTTATCTTTAACACCCTGCAGACTTTCAAATAAGCTTGGTGATAATACTTCTACTGATTGAAATGTTTGTCTAGTAAAACCTTTATCATCTTGATTTTGACTCTCATAGCTAGTTAATGGAGAGAAATTCTGATTGCATTCATTACCCAACCTATCAGCTACTAGATTATAAACAACTTGAAAGGATTGCTACAACTTATTACATATAGGTTTGAATGGAACTTCATAGGTTTCTACAAGCTGCTCATCCTTTTCTTTAGAGATTTTATGCCACATTTCCTTTAAAAACAGAAATGATTCAAAACAAAGAGGCAAAGGAGCTCCACTTATTTCCAAATTTCCTGCACTTTCTTCCTCACTTTCATAGTTGACATGGGTTAGATGATCACTATTTTCAAGTTGCTGAAATTGAATTTCCTTATTCCTAATATTAGTTTTTGATTTCTCTATAAAGTTAGTTTGGACTTGGAGAACATGATTATCATCACACTGATCATATTTAGGAAAATCATCAAAAGAATTAATGTCATCAAACATACACATAAGATCAAGAGATTTCTCCTCCACATATTTCTCTATGAATCTATATTCTAAACTATGGTAGTTGGAATTAGCAGGAATTTGTTCATGGCTATCAACCTCTTCCTTTTGTGAAATAAATGCATCATGGTGATTTTGAGCAAAAAAAATATCTCTCATGGTGATCTTCTGCATCCTCTCCTCTTTTTTTCTTCATCAAAATGTCAAGTTTTTCCTCTGCAATGTTGTTTTCCTTTGCTTCTGCTTTCAACTTTTCTTTTCTAATTTGCAGATTAACTTCTACATCCACTGCAATGTTATGCATCTTTTCCAGTGTTGAGGGGTTTCTTTCTCTTAGCTAAAATTCTATCTCTGGATCAAATGCTCTTGGGTAATGCAAAAGAGCTAAATCATGGGGAGGTCTTATATTTGATGGCATTGAATAATAGTCTTGATTAAATTTGTTTGAAAACTATTGCAATGTTTCATTTGGCCATCTTTTTAACTGATTATATTCTTCTATGATCACAAGAAGATTGACTTTGATTATCCATCTATCAAGGAAAAATTTGACAAATTGTTGGAAATTTGAGATGCTTGCAATAGGTAAATTCTTGAACCAACTCTTTACTCTACTTTGTAAAGAAATAGAAAAATGCCTGATAATAACATCATCTTTGTCAATTTCAAATAACTCTAGATAGTTCTCAAAACCTTGAATATGTTTTTGCACAGTGATACCATTCTCTCCATCAAACCTAGGGAGATACTTGTGATAATTGTTAGGGAAAGCATGGAGTGTAGGAGGTAAGTTGAGTGGCTTATATCTATCAGGAACTTTATAAGGTACATGAATATGTACAGAGATTGTATGATTGGTCTTGATTGTTTGATGCTCCTCAATTGGAAAATGATCTTCATAAGAGTTAGAAGAATGCTTCTCAAATGTGTAAGGAGACTTTATATCTACAATTTTCAAAGGGAAATAATAAAAAATTAATCTAAAATGTTCTCTAAAATACAATATATATTGAAAACTTTATTGATGAGAAAGAACATAATGTCTTCGATAACAATCCAAGTTAAAAGCTTGATCTTTTCATAAAGTTCTTTCAGTTTCATTCCTCCAATGGAGTCTTGATTATGGAATTGATTTGGAGTTGCTAGGTGGATGATTTTAACCTTTGTGTCTCTGATCACTATCCACCATCATATATTAGATCTAAACCTATAAAATATTTCTGAAGAAAATGTTAGTTCTCCCTGGTGGAGTCGCCGCTATGTTATCACCCAGTAATTTCCCAAGGTTAAAGAAGGAGATCACCGAGGTAACCATTAACCACTTTTGGAGATCAGGACCTAGACTTCCTGATGCTCAGAGAGGGCTCTCTCTATATGATTTAGTTTTGTTTGATGGGATTTTAGGCTAGTTATGAAAAGTTCAAGGGGTTTTTTATTTGTATTGAAGATTGGGTGGTGGAATCCTTGAAACAGATGGATAGAATGGTGCCTCTAGACCATTGGGCATATGGAGTCAAAAGAAGGGCAGTAAAACTGGATCAAATCACTAAAGATAATGTTCAAAGGGAAATATAGCAGAGTAGAGTGCAGGTCTTTAGGCCAAAGGGATGGAAATGTTTTAACTAGGGTTAGAGAGCAATTAAGAATTCTCATATCGGGATTGAAACGAGCAACAAAGGGTAATCAGAAACAAAGGAAAATTAAGAATCCTTTGCTATAGATCACAAAGAAATAACCTAAACTAAGGAGAAATTAAGAATTCCTTAACTTAGATTATCAGTAGAAAACATGTATTTGCCTAGCTGTTATAACATAGTGTAATTAAACAAATTCTGATACAATACTCTAGTTATGGCATTCATATTTAGATAAACAATATGGAAAAAAACTTTAAGAGATAACAACAGCGTGAGAAAATACTTGTCTACACTTCCCTCTGCACATGAATCCTTTGAAATATCTAGTCTTTATTCATCAATCTAGCTTGTTGGCTCAGACAATGCTCCAATGGATTTACAGTCTTTCAATCAAGAAATCTATAGAAATTTCTAAGAATCCAACCTACATACTTCGAATTGTGAAGTATTTATACTAAGGTTTTATTACATATATCTCAAACTGACTTGAGATTTGATCTAGGAAATACAAATATCTCCTCGCATGAAGATAGAGGTAGCTAATGAATTACTTTCATGTTTCCCCTTTCATTGTGGTATTTATAGCTTTTATGGTTTGTTTTTAGCTCTTCATGCTCTTTGCTATTTAAGTCATTATGCTGGAGGCTTTAGTTATTTTTTTCTTTCATTTTGATACTCTCTGACTCTGATACCCATTCTCTTTGATGACTTGTCTTTATCCTTTATATTTCTTCCCTTTTACTATGCAATTTAACATTTTACTGTGTTTTTCAATTGTAAATTCCTTTGTTTTTATGTGTATCAATATTGGGAAGTGGATATTGATCAAGTCTCAGTATGTTTTATTTATTTTTCTTCTAACTGCGTCTTCGGTTTGGTTCCATTGTTTTGATTGTTCATGCTCTGTATAAGTGTTTCCTTCTCGACTCTGTGTGTATTTTTCTTCATATTTTGTTCTTTGTATGATGTTCTTCTTCTTCTTAATATCTGATTTAAGAGGTTTCTGGTCAAGTCTTGGAATAAACAGATTCTGCAACTAGTATCATAATTGTTTATCAAAGCTCTAGCTTCGGTTGATAACCTATAAAATTCAATAATAATTAAGAACATATTGGTTTGCTAGAAGGGTGCTTGGTGGCTTCATTTGCAAAGGGATGCCAGGGGAAGGGGTCATGGCAGTGTTTTGGACATAAAGGGAGGTTAAGTGGTGTTACAGAGGTTCAGGGTGGCGTTGAAGGGTTTTATGGGTTTACACTATTAAACGGGTGAAAGGCACACAAACAAGGATTTCAAGGTTTAAATACTTTAATAGGAAATTTTTCAAATATGGTGCAAAATTCATTTTTACAGAGAACTGGCAGTTTATTGGATCGGTGGGGAGGCAGTTTTAAGGGTCATCACACCGCTTTTATGGCATAGGTGGTTTTTAGGAGGGGTAACTCGATGTATGTCGGAGCTTGACACGTAGCCATTAGGGGGTCAGGGAAAACCACCTTATTGGGTGGGTAAAGGTAGGCTATCAGGTTTGACCGATATGGCTTTGGTCCGTTAGATTTGGGTGATTGTGATTTGACAGTAGTTGGGTGGTGAAGCTGTGCAGAGGAAATGAATGGGAGTTGAGGGTGGGGCTAGGGCTTTTAATCACGACGGTATTGATTTATTTAGGAATTAATCATGGGTTTAAAAGGATTAGGCCAGGCTTAATGAGGGAGTTTAACTCTTTGGGTAAAATTTCTGTCGTTGGGTGAGGCTGATACAACTACGCGTCATTGGATTTGAGCGCAGATGATCGGATGGTGGTTGGGTCGATGAAGAAGCACGGGTGAAATGTACAGAGGCTTAAGTGGGGCTCGAAGCTCTTAATAAGAAGTAATTTGGTTTTATTGGGGGTTAACAAGGAATTTATATGTTTTTTTATCATATGGGTAATTCATATAGTTTTTATTAAAACTAAGGGTTGGGGCATTTTACATAGGGATTTAGTTATATATGGGGAAAGGGTTATATTGGGATTTATATAACAAAATTAGGAATTAATATGAATTGCACTGGGTGGAATTGTTTTTCCTAAGTTAAAAGGGTAATGGGTATGTGTTTTCACATTTAGCTTTATACTTTAGGATAGAAGGCTTTTTGTGGGTTTTTGAGTGGGAAGGGATTTACATGGGGGGGGGTTATTACTTTTCCTAGGTAAATGGTGTCTAACCTTAGGAAAAGGGATTTTCTTAGGGTGATGAGGGGAAATGGATTTTATGAAGGGGAAATGATTTTATGAAGGGGATTTTAGCACTTGTGTCCATAAGTCATTAAGTCGAGGGTCCAGTCCCACCAAAAGTCAGAGAAATTCTCTTAGCCTCTTTGACTTGTAGGATTTAAAAGTACTAGAACATAATTGTTGATATGAAAATAGTAAGTAAAGGGGAAAAGTGAATGAGGGGGGGTTAAACACATGAACTTGTAAACCTTTATCTTTTCTTCCTTAGTTAGCCATACATGTTGAAATATGTATCTGATCATGATGCATGTGCCTTGATCTAATTAACTTGGTAATTCAGTAACCTTTCTTCTACTTACCCATTTCTTACCTCTAACATGTTTTCTTCATTTATTTGGGTGAATTTAGGCTAGAAAACCCTTATTCTATCTAATTTTCTTTTGAAAATTAATCTATCTATATCTAACCGTATATCATCCAAGGGCTCAGATTAATCTTATGAGTTCCTTTTATTTTCTCCACCTAACTATGATATGCCAAGATTAAACTGTTTGGCCATATTTTATTCTCTAAACTATAAACATAAAATTCAAAGCATGGAATATCCAATATTAAACAGTTTGATTACCATGGATTGTGGCATGAATAACAAGTTGCAAACAATCATTATTATGCATAAAAGTAAATAGTAGTGGCATTTAGACTTGCACACTTTCATGGTCTCTTTGTTTTTGGGGTTCATATACTTTCATTTTTTTGACCTTGTCTTATTCTTTTCTCCTTTAATTTTTCTTTTAGGAAATACCCTCTTTACATTTTTTAAGTTTTATAATATGGAAAGCATTCACAGAAAGAAAAGGTATGTACAATATTACAAGGCTTAACCTTAGTCATTCAAAATTATGACTCCTATTCGTATAGGAACCTAACACCTCCTTGTACATCTAGGGAAGAAAATGGCTAAGGCTCTCTTTGCTTCCTCCTATTTTCTCTTAATGTGCATAATGTCCATCTCTAGGTCAAGGGTTTGTAGCATCTCACTCTTGAAATCCTCCAGCATGTTTCCAATTTCACCCTTGATGGATGTATTGGAAGAGGATGGACTGACCATATGTTAACTACCCCTACCCTTTTTCCTAGCTACCCTATAATGGTTTCTAAAAATAGTCTTGATATCTTCATAGATTAGATGGTAGATGTCCCCTCCTGCTAGCAAGTTTAGGGTATCTAGAAGATGTTCCCTTAGCCCTCTAAGAAGGACTAGCTTCAGTGATTTAGGGTCAAGTGTGCACTTGGCCCTTTTGTAGCTAAGATGTAATCTTTCTTCATAATCCTCTAGGGATTCATCATGCCCTAAGGTCATCCTAAAAATTTCCTCTTTAGTGTCTTTAGACCTGCAGTAGTCTTGATACTTGTTGTTGAAGGCTTGCTACATCTAAGCCAAAGTTGTGATGCTATCCCCAGGTAAACCCATGAACTAGCACAAAGTTGCATCCTTGAGAATGGATGGGAATAGTTTCAACTTCTGCTGATCATTGGTGTAATCATAGGTTCTGCATATGACAACAAACTCAAACAAGAATGTGTTTGGATCTTCTAAGGTCAGGCCATGGAAATGAGGAAGGGCAAAGGGGCTTATATTCTTCATCTTGGTATCCCCATTATTTTCCCTAATGGGGAAGGCATTGTCAACTCTTTCTCTATTTCCTCTGTCATTTCTATTTTTAGCCATTGGGTCAGTTGGAATGGGTTCTTCTTCTTCTTCTCCCCTTGTAGGCTCTTCAAATATCTCTAGTTGTTCTCCTAAGGGTTCCTCCAATTCATAGCCACCAAAGAAGAGGGAAGGTTGGTTGTTTGAAGTAGTGGGGGAATTTGGAAAAAAATTCCCTAAGTTATCCCTATTCCTACGAGGCATGAAAGAAGTGTTTTTGTTTTGTTTTGTGTTTTTTTCAAGCTTTGAAAATAATTGTAGACTGAATGAAAACTAATTGACTGAATAAAAAACATCTGCTTGAATGAAATATCACTTGCAGAATGGAAAGGAAAGAAAATAATGAAAAATGGAAAAGAAACAAAACTAAATTACTTTTGCAGAAATGAAACTAATAGAAGATATTGAAGATAAGAAATGGAAGAAAGAAAGTACTAATCACATATTACTCAAACACCTCCCTAGTAACGACACAAAAAAGTGATGAGCACCAGTATTTCAGAAAGAATGCTGCCACTCCTGGGGCTACAAACTTTACTTTACCAACCCGGGGTTCGTACAAACTTGGAGGTGACAGTGATGTATGCACAAGTAAAAGTGATCGGTCTGCTCATTGTCATTGCTAAGTTGGCGATAGACCACTAAGGCTTTTCAAATTAGACCTCTATTGGTTCAAAAGAAGCTTGATTACCAATGAGGGGAAGAGAAATCTACTCTAAGAGAAAGCTTGTCTACTGCAGTAAGGAAAATGACTGAAATCAAATGCTAAAACACATCATTTTATAACTATATTCTAAGAGGCTATGCTTCAAAAGAATTCTCAGCTAACATGTAAGCAATCCCACTATACTAAGCATGCAGATTCAAAGCATCAGACATTCTATTGTTGTGCATGTAAATGACTAAAATAAATCTATCTCTCTTTTTGTCCTTTTTTGTGTGAAAGTATGAAAGCTAATATTTTTTGGTGATGTGGAGGTGGCTTAGGAATGATGGTGAATGGTTAGAAGGTTGGGGAGACCAGTCAAAGTCATTTTCTGGCTTCCTAGAGGCTTTCTCCTCAATTCAACCTCAAAACAAGCTACTACAGGAAAACCTACATGATGTCCTAATGCGTTCTACAAGATGTCCTGAAAACCTACAGGATCCCCTATATTTCTATAGGATAAAACTAAGAGTAAAATGCGGGGTATTGAAGGTGATGGAAGGCTTAGGGAAGGTGCTTGGTGGATGGAATGAGGCAAGGGAGTGCCTAGGACTGCTTCAAAACTCAAAACCAAGGTTGGGAGATGGTTGGATTTGTTCAACAAGCTTGGAGAAGTTTCTTTGTGAAATGATGAAATTGGTGAGGGTTTTAGTGAAAGTAAAGAATGATCATGGATGGATGACGTTGGAATGAGGTTGCTGAATATGAAATCTCTCTATACTTCTAAAACACCTTCACTACATCAAACATTGACATTTACCCAAAAACCATGTAAACAAGAAGAATTTCAATTATCTAAGGAAAACATAATTACATGAGCTAGTTGCCTACTTTATTCATGAGGAGAACTTGTAGAATAAGTTGGAATATTGATGAGATATAATGTAAGATTGAAGGTGGTCAGCTCCAGTATTTCAGCAATAATGCTGTAACTCACGGGACTCCCTTCTTTACTTTTATCAACCCGGTAGTTTGTAACAAACTTGGAAGCGACGGTGTTGTATGCACAAGTACTAGCTCCTGTCGCAACTGTCACTTGGTCAGCTAGCACAAGTCTGCTAGGGGCTTAAGCCAAATTCTACGAGCTTTGTGAATAAGCTTTTGTAATTGATGGATGAAAGCTAACTCAAAGGAAGCTATTCTACTTGCAGAAGGAAACTAAAAAGCTGAAAGGAAACGCAAACCGTAGTAAACCCTAATTTTACCAGGTAGCCCTACTGATGCGACAAAGAGGATGCAAGCTACTAAAAGAGATGACATTACTTCTAAGAAGGTAAAATACATGTGTCTAAGCTACTTCTATCTGAAGGAAACATCTTTTTGTATTTTTGAATAAGTTGTCAGAATTATAATGCATGTGCTTTCACTATTTTTGACTATACAAAGATGGATCGGCGAGAGGAAATGCTTGTAGGAGGTTGGGAAGGTTCAGAGAGGGCCTAAGGGGTCCCTAGCACCCTTCCAGAGAGTTTCACAGAGTTTGTCTATCAAGAAACTGCTTTCATGAGCTTCTATAGGAAGTCTACAGGGGTTCTACAGGATGTTCTGGAATTTCTACAAGATGTCTGTAACTTTCTACAGGATGTTCAGAAATGGGATTTTGGAAGATTGATGGAGGGAAAAAGGTGAAGGATGGGGTATGGAGGTGAGATAAGGGTGTAAGGAGGTCCAGGGCTTGGTGGATGGAGTTGAGGAGTGGCGAGGATGGTTGGAGTTGTTCAAGGAGGGATAGAACAATGTTGCACAAAAATATGAGAATTAGGGCGAAGTGAGCAAATGGAAAACATGAGGCAAGAATCCGGGTTGGAGGATGGAGCAGATGGGATTGATGGAGTACAGGTGGATGGAGAGGTATTACATGCACTCTGCAAGTTATTTTTCGAATTTGACAAATGAAGACTTGGAAAATCAAGAACCTAATTACTTTGACCTAATCTAACCTAGATAACAGCAAAGGAAATGAACAAAAGTCTATTTGCAGAGAAATCATATGAAGTAACTATGAAACTGAGCAATCATGAATCTAAGCATGCAACACAACTGATATCAACTTCGGAAAATGAAAATCTAACACTAATATTTACATGGTGGAGCAAAGACAGTGATTTTGGTGGCAGCAAGGTCGCCTTTGTCCCATCTCACGATCCCACTGAGGGAGAGATGAGATCAGAGGTGATTGATGGCCTTTTTCTGAAGATATTCTATGTTATTAACCTATCAAATCAATCTGAACATAAAAAGCCTTTTTAATCATCAAACACAATCTAAATAACAAAACAAGATTTAAATCTAAATAACAGATTTTATTCTAAGAATGCAACAAAAACACATAAAGGTAAATGAAGGAGGTATTGGGCACTTGAGATGGGCCCAACCCCAAGAGCTACAGCCTCTTAAGAGAGATTAGAGCTGGTGCAAAGCTGGATTCATCTTTATTTATCAAAAGAATAGTTACATTCCAAAAACTGTCCACAAGGAAAACTTGAAAATGTGCTGAAAGGCAGAGCTAAACTACTGCCTAAAAAATGACTAAAAACCGAACTACAAACTAGCTAACTTGTGCCTACAAAGTGACTAACTGAAATGAGGCCCTAAGCCTTCTTATTTATACAAATTGAGGACCCCAACATTCCTCCTAAACTTTAGGAACTCAGCTGCCAAAACTTGTAGTTAACAACAACTTTACTAGCCCTTGCTCGGCTGCCCTTGTGATAATTGATTTGGTGGCCCTTGAACTCTGAGTTGATGGTGGAGAATTCAAGGTAAGGGCCCATAAATGAAGGGGACACCTTCCTATAAATCCTCTCCCTTGTTCTTCCAAGAATTTGGCTGCCAAGTGCTCATTAAAACCTTTGATTTTGTCTCAGAATTGACCAAAACACCGCACAAAGAACACATTAGACTTGTTGGCATAATGACTAACCCAATTCACTCTATTAGCATAAATATAATAAAAAACATGCAATAAACTAATGAGAATGGTGGATTAAGTTGAATTAGGAGGCTAAATGAGCCCATATAATTATCCATTTTTCGGGCTCATCAGAAGGTAGAAGAAATGATAACTAAATCCTACTCTTACAAACTAATCAAACGCTGGCCTAAGTACAGAAAACCCAAATTCCATGAGAAACTAGAATTTTGTCTTTTTGGGGCTGCATAGGATTTCTTTCCTCAAATCATGATCCCTAAAGGAAGGAGTAAGGCAAAAACGACCTATTGATTTTTTTTTTTTATGTTCCTTTATCTCTTCTAAACTACTTCTGAAGTAAAGCACAAATGGAAGGAAACTAATATTAAGCAAACTAATCAAATCTACACAACTCACAGTGAAATAATTCTAAAGACAATTCAACCATTAATCTATGAAATCAGTCTAAGCATACAAATATAAGAGGATCCTTTGCTTCTAGCATTGGGTCCTAACCCAAGAGCTTCATCCCTCTATTTAACTCAGTACTAGATCAAGGAATTGCTCATTCTCATTATCAAAATAGAAAATTACATAACAATGTCTTCCACAAGTCTTGAACTTGAAAATGACTAGTGTTTTTACAGCACAAATTTGAATCCTAATGAGGCTCTAGGCCTCTTTAGTTATACAACTAACGTCTCCAATGACTTCCTTAAATATAGGGAGGCTCATCTCCCAGACTTGAGATAAAGTAGCTCTTTGGTTGTCACTTGCTCGACTACCTTTTGATCTCCATGAGTTGGTTGCTTATACTCTGAGGTAGTGTAATTGACGGAGGAATATTCAAATGAGGGAGGAGTAAATGAGGAGGATCTAACTGCTACAACCTCTCCTCCTTGTCTCATTCGAGTTCCAGCCCTTAATTATCCAAAAATCAATGATTTTCTCTCACAAACTTGCATTCAATGCACATTAGTCCACTAGGCATAATATCTGACTTTGACTCATCTCATTAAACAAAATACAATCAAAATATTTAATAATTTGTGAGAAGAGTTGATTTTACTAAGCTAGGAGGTGAATTAAGGTCATTTGTTGGCTTGATGGGCCCTGACTCGAGTTCAGCATTAGTCAACCAAGAAAATCCCTACACTACTAGCCCTTTCAGCATCAGCCCATGGAGCGCGGACCGAAGTCTCACTCGAAGCAGTATTGGGGGATGGAGGAATCAAGTTTCCACACCCTAAGATGGTCATGATGTTGGTTTACACTACCTAATCCTACCTTCATGCAGGTCGATAAGCCTTTAGGGATTATCAATGTTCCTTCTCTCTTGTCCTTCAACATCTTCGTGAATGTACTCAACTGATCTTAGCGCAACTCTAACCTGAGGTCTAGGAACTTATGCACCTCTATGATTGAGTTACTGTATAAGTTCCCAAGTTATCTTAAGTGTTACCTAATCTACTATGCATTTATAGTTACGTTCGCGTAATCCTTTACTCTTTCTTGCTTTCAATTAACAAATATAATCAAATACATTTGTGCATCAAAGCATTATAATGTAAACCCAGATTGTAACGTAATATAATCAAAAGTGTTAAACAGAGACAAAATACACAGCGATTGTAGAATAATTCTCTTTATTGATATCTCAAGCTTAGTACAGAATCTATCTGCCGTGTGCACATAGTTGTACAAGTCCAGGCACTCAGTTTCAAACTTCCACCCTAGGCCTCTATGCACTCATCTTTTGAGCCTCTACGTACGCTACGACTCGAGAACAATTAGAACTTCTTACCCAACATCCTTCTTTTTATCTCCAGTCTCTTTTTAGACTCTTCTCAGACTCCCTTTTTATAAAATCCCATGGTCTGCAGACCATGGGTAGATCTTTACAGTCAACATGCTACTTCACAAAACAAGGGTGGACAACCCTTTGACCTCTTCGTGTCTCGCGACCATAAAATGCAGAGACTTTACATCTTTATTACAATATCTGGGCCTTCTGCCCCAAAATGAGCTCTTGGGGGAACACATTCCCAACAATAAATGAGGAGGATCTACCTCCTAAAACCTCTCCTCCTTGTCCCATTCGAGTTCCAGCCCTTAATTATCCAAAAGTCCATGATTTTCTCTCACAAAATTGCATTCAATGCACATTAGTCCACCAGGCATAATATCTCATTTTGACTCATCTCATTAAACAAAATACAATCAAAATATGTAATAAATTGTGAGAAGAGTTTATTTGAATAAGCTAGGAGGTGAATTTAGGTCCATATAGTTACCTAATGACGAGGCTCATTAGCATTGGAACTTCTGGAGTGGATTCATGGAGTGAATCATTGGGGGTTACTAAACCTGTTATGGGTGCCCCACTACCATTGCTCAAATATCAACCTCATTGTTATCTAGCAATTTCTGACCTTGGTGCACGACGGATGTTTGTGGTTTAGCACTCCAATCCCAGTCACTGATATGTTGATCCATTGAATCACGTTATTTCCACACTCAGGGTTGAATCTAGCCATTGGCGAAAAGGCGAGTGAGCGTGACGTCACCGAGAAGATGAAGGAAAAATTCAAGGTAGTGAACAAGCCGCATGGGTACTCCATCACCTCTATCATTGACCCCATGGTACAAGTTGCTACATAGATATTAGCCAGCATGGTCATGAGAAAATTCCACGCAAATGAGGTGTCGGCGCCCATAATTTCATTGATTGCACAGTGCACAAAGGGCATGTAGTTCAATTTGACGCGCTACCTCTGTAGAGAGTTCCTCGCAAATTGTTGTGAGGCATAGGATGAGAGAAAAACCTTCCACTACACGTGGTTGTTTCTCTCCATCGTGCTAGTGGCTTGGGACCTACCAAAGGATAGAAAATTTCATCATGTGGACAAAGGATTGCTAGAGGCTACCCAATTTTCCTCCCTTTGGGCCACAAAGGATGTTGCGCGGGTCACAGAGACCAATTTTTTATGGGGGTTGATGGAGATGAGCATTCGTATGACCATCAACTAGAAGCCACAGTTGTCCCCAATAATGTTTGAGAAGCTTGCAGAGTATGTGGAGTTTAAGGAAGATTTCCACTGCATATATATCAAGGCGCGAAAGGATCTACAACAAAAATGGTCTGATCTACCTTACTTGGCCACAGACGATGCCATCCTGGAAACCATCAAGCACTAGCCAAAAGATTGGCATACTCCATTCGTTATAGCCATGGAATCCAACAAATCTATGGAGAAGAAAAAGAAGGAAGAAACCAAGAAGAAGGTCTAGTAGTTGGCCTAAAAGCATAGAAAAGAGACCAAGGAGAAGGACCTAGTGGAAAAGGAGCATGCTGTGAAGTAGCAAACCGAACAAGAAGAGTGCGACTCCGAGTCGAGTGGTAAGTCCCCTTCACCCTATACAAAGGAAGAGGGCAGTCAGAGTAGGGTGGTGGTGGAGACGTAGGATAGAGCACACCATTCCGGGTGGAGCGGTACAAGGAATAAGAAAAGGAGGGGCCCTGGAAGAAGTCCAAAGCGACCAAGCCATCGTTAGACCTAATCATTCTAATAGAAGGTGACATTGACGAAATTGGAGAGGAGGTGCATGATACCAAAGTGTAACTTCTCTAGTAGTTCAAAAAACAACAAAAACAGGTGCTAAGTACCATTCAAAAGGATCTACGTGAGTTGCAGATTCAGACGAATAGGATCCAGGTGGGCGTAGGCTAGGTAAGCGCCACACAAACAAGTTTAGCACCCGAGACTAGTCAGGCATCAAAGATGGTCAGATCATTAGATCTCTAGGCAGTCGCGCTACCAGAAGGATCCTTGAGCATAAAGGTAGCTGATGACAAGGTTGTTGTAAGTTCTCTAAAGAATGTCAACCTCAACCTGGATGTGCTCCCTAATGAGTACGTTCACACATTGTAGTTAGGTGTGACAGCAGAGCTAAGAGCACTGGAGCAATGCACACTAAGTGTCATAAGTGAGTATTAGGTGAACAAGGATCATATTTTCACCAAAGATACGAAGGCTCTGGAAGCATAGAAGAAAATTCAGGTCCAAAGCCCACAGGTAGTGGCCGCAGTGGCAGAAGCATGCAGAACAGTGCCAGAATTGCATATCCCTGAGGAGGCACCATTGGAAGCAAAGATTAGAAAGATTTTTGTGGGCATGTGGGATCCCAAGGAAGAGGTGGCCAGAGTTTAGTTTGAGCTGAAAATGAGGATAATAGAACTGGAGCTAAGTCACATCCTTCAACCCCGCTAGAGGTAAGTGAACAATGAGAATCCACTGTCAAGGATGGAGTTGAGACAGTAGATGTCGCGGTGGTGGTCTGCACCACATTATTTGAATAAGCCATGGAATTAGTGACTATCATGTAAGAAGATCCCGCCCTAAAGGTATTAAATACATAGGTTCATGATCTACAACAATAATATGATGAAGTAAGGGTGACAGTGTGCACCATTGCTACAGCGCAATGCCTTGCCAAGCTACAGGTGGCTAAGAAGCTGCTTGCACAGGGTCATTTTAGCATGACCCTGTGCAATAAAGGTTCACAAATGATTTCATTGAAAAACCAAATGTGGACAGGCGTTTTTCTCTCTCCTCTAGTAGGACACATGGCAGCATATCACTGGTTCTGATAAGGACATGTGGCAAGAAGTGTTGGCATTTCAAGAGGCCTAAGGTGGCACCAAGACCTACTCCTAAGTTAACGGTGCATGGGCCTGATCACGTAAAGTGATATTTCCAATGCAGCCATTGGCACATTGGTTGACCCATGTTGGTGAAGGCTTGGTATGTGAGCAACCCAGTTGTGCGAACCAGCAAATGTGAAAGATACAACAATGAAAACGGACACACTCCAAACTTACAAGCATCCACAGAATAAAAATGAGTGAATGTGCATGTCATGCACTCTGTGGACTTGCCATGGTGTTGTGGTTTACTGCGTGCAGATGTTGAGTGTATGCATTCCCTTGACCGTAATATGCAAGCAAATGTGAGAAAGGTAGACCACTGGGATTTTCACCAAAAGTTATTTTTATATCAAGCTCATCCTTTTAGTGAAGCCCAGCTATCTCACCAAAACATTCTACTCTGAGAAAAACTTTCAATTCATGGGGAAAAAATATAAGAGCGCTCCTGATCTAAGTCTCCCAAGGTCTACTTTGACCTCCTGCGCAGTCACCATGGGCTTCAGTTAGCATGCTTTGACCGAGGTCCTCGTCGTTCCACGCTGGCTGCCATTGCCACTGGTTCAAGGGTGTTTTTGACCGTTGTTTTCACAAGTAGTTACTACTTGAAGAGAAATCACCTAACTATTGATGCCCTAGATTTCTCAGCATCCAAATGTTGATTTGGGGTAGCATCAATTTCCAATGACAGAAAACTAGAAGGTGGCTATTGTCTCATCTGGAAATAGAGTTGAAAAACCTCCATACAGCATCCCTTCTTAGCATCTTCTCTTATCATCACATTCCATACGAAAACAATTGGTTTTTCTACTATGTCAAAACTAATTGTGCCTCCTTCATACTTCCTCTCTGGGCATATATGTTTGACAATCTCTCTTTCCTGCGGAAGTTTTGAGCAGCTTCTGAATTTCACCCTAAATAAAAAGAAGAGATGTGCTGCTTTACATCAATCCTCACTCTGTTCTATTTTCATGGTGGAAAGCTTGCCAGGACCCCATGCCATCATATAGAAATTTATTCAACGCAAACAGATAAATATGCTTCATTCCAACTTACAGTCAAAGAAAAAAGAAGGATCCTCATGGTAAATTTGCAAGACGTATGTATAATTTTACATATATATTCCTTTCTTTTAAATATTACCAGAAAGGCTCCCATTCTTAACAGCTCGGCATTTGGAGATAGGCCCATTAAGGAATCCGCTTATCAACTGATGTTTGATAGAGCAATTGGGTTTACTCCATACAGTGAGTACTGGAAAAATCTCAGGCATTGATGCTCAGCACATTATTCGGAGTCACAGCGTTTGCAATGGCCAGAGCAAAGGGGTTTCGCTGGCATTCATGGCGCTGATGTCCTGTTGCTTTGTACAACGCAATAGGTTTGGGTGTGTGCAGTAAAATAACTACCACAATACTATCCTAGCATTGTTCAATAAATTTTTTATTTTGAGCTAGCAAATCTGAGGGATCAGATGTCATTCTATGCTTAACACCGTGACCTGGAAGTTCTACCATGTTTTAAAGAAGAATGTCACATCCTTAACCGATAGTTTGGGACCTTGGTTGGATGAATCCTACATAGTCTTCACCAATATTTAGGAAAAGTTAGCGAACTTGCAGCGTACGTAGCAGAAGAGCAAGTAGGACAGTGCAGGGCCAACCATAGAGTAACTAGTGGAATATATCAAGAAGGCAGCCACGCAAAGTGCAACTGAAGTATTGGTTGTACAAGTGGAGTTGGGAGATCTTAACAACAAGATATCCATGCCAGCCGAGTGACTTGAGGGTGAGTCATGATCTTTGTGTTGGGGGGCTGTTGGGATGGGGTCCCCTAGGGTCAATTTTGGGGCAAAATCCGAGGTTTTATGTAAAAAGATGTAAAGTCTCCATAAATTGTGGTCACCAAGTGCGTAGATAGTTAAAGAGTTAAAAAGGGTTTTACCCTTCTTTATGTAAGTTAGGTTAGCTTTTTGAACATCCATCCATGGTCTGTAGACCATGGGAATGTATAAATAGGTGTGTCTTAGAGAATCTAAGAAGAGGATATGGATGAAGACGAATGTAATGGGTCAATAGAAGGAAGATCGTAGAAGTCTTAGAGGAGGAAGAAGGCTCTACAACTGTGTGCACAGAGGCCTAGAGTTGAGTCCGCAACTGAGTGTGTAGACCCCTACAGCTGAGTGCGTAGGGATGTCTTCAGTCTATAAGCTAAACTGAATATTAATAAAGAATATTATTACAAAAATTCCTATGTTTTATCTATTTACTTCAGTTTTGTATGAATGCGATTTATGTTGTGATGAATGACAGGTTTATGAAATAATGTTGTATTGATGCACGACTTTACTGGATCTATATTGTTATGTGAACACAATTGAAATTAAGGGTTTATGCAAAGATTATGTCAGTGTTCATTAAAGTTATCAAACACTTAATTAGATATGAGTAAATAATGGGTTAAGAGTAATCTTTGATGTGGGTAAGTAGTTAATTTACCTATTCAGGGTTCGTAAATCCAGTCGTAGACCTTCATGGAGGCTTAGAGGATGATTAAAGGAAGTTACATCGATAATATGTAAAGGCTTATCGATCTGCACGAAGGCATATTTTGGGCACAAAATGACATCACACTAATCTCTCTGTACGGAAACTTAGTTCTAGCATCCCCCGATACTGCTTCGGGTGAGACTTTAGTCTACGCTCCGTGGATTGATGTTGAAAGGGATGGTAGTGTAGGGAGTTTTTTGACACAAATAACTCTGAACCCGGGTCAGGACCCACTAGGCCAACATAAATAATACAAGTAAATATGTAGTTAACACAGTTAATTTTTACTACTTAATAGCAAACATCCAACCATAAGGAGAGTGATACTGGCAGCTTCATTACACTATTTTAAAGGAGGAAATACATACATGAAGTGATATACAAATGGAAAAACATAATGTGCATTTATCTGATTGGAATTAATAAAATAGTTTCATTAATCCTTGAAAATGGAGTCAAAATCACCATTCCATTACATTTAGAAAATGTGTCAGCGCAAGGACCTCATGAACAAGAAAATTGAACCAAAGTGAAACCACAAAATTCATGCCTCTTGGGTGTAGAATTCTGGAACCCCTGTTTAGTTTTTATTCTCTCCTTTTATAAGGAGAGGGGAGATTTGAAAGTAGTTACAAAATATCTTATCCATGCTCCAGCTATCTGATCAAATAGTTGTCTCGGTGTGTGAAGATCTACTGCCCAAATCCTTACAATTGGATTTGATTCCTTTCTCTAAAATGAAGAAATTACAGAATAAAAGACAAAAGGAAAACTGAATGATGATTGAAGAAAATATCTCCCTGCCATTCCTATGATGGCCTATGATCAGGCCATGTCTCTACCATAATTCTCTTCTTTAGCTACTCGACCGATTCACCTATCATTTTCCTTTTAATCGCTTGAACTTCCCACTTTCTAGAGCTGGGAGTGATCAATTATGGTGGTCTTAGTGGTGTCGTAGAATCAAAACTGTCAACTCATCCATCTCTTACCTCTCTCCCTCATGCTATTGGAGCCCAATATGCCCTGAAATATTTCCATAGTGCTATATCAGATATTTGACTTATCGAAACCTTTTCTTAAAATAAATTACGAAAACAACAAGTTTTGATTCCCTTGTCTCCTTTTGTTTAGCCACTTTCTATTTTCCTCCATGGGGGTTAGGGTTGTGACCTATCACTTAGAATTAAGGTGCTATAGCATTTAGACTCTTTCCAGGGCCATTCTTCCTTTGTTAAGCTCTTAGCCCCCGAGGTTCTTTAAGTTCCTCTTGACCATGCTATAGCAAAATATCATATCCCTCTCATTGACAGTTTCTAATTGGGGAAATAGCTTTGGAGTTGTGAAATTTTGATTCTCTGATATGCCAACTTATGATATGACGTCATCACTCCATGTGGTACTTCTTGAGTTGTGACATGTGTCACCCAAATTCCCCCCTTAGGCCCCTCAAAATGCCAAAATTGTCTGCCATGTGTCCTACTGTACCACCATGTCATGTTGACGTTAGATGCTGCTACAGTTTATCGAAACCAATCATATGTTGCCATGTGTCTTTATAAAGGAGATATTAAAGGGCATGTCCACCTTTTGTTTTGCAAGGAAATCCTTTGTTAATCCTTATTGGTGCTCCCTGATAGATTTTAATGCTATCAGCACTTTTAGCAATATCACAACTTTTGAAGCAAAAGTTTTGATCCTCCTATTGTCATTGTTTCGATCTCTTCCAACCTTTGATGTTGTGATACATTGATACCTAACCTTCGATATGCGATCGCTGATATGACTTGTGCTCTGATGTGCAATCAAAGATATGCATGATGTCTTTGGACCTCCAATATTGCAATCTCCAATATTCTGATATGCCTTCCCAAGGTTTCAATCCTTTAAACTTTATAAGACCATATCTTTTGATCAAAGAGTCCATTTTTGGATTTCCATGTATTATTGGAAAGCTTGTTTCAAGATATTTCCAATGGAGAGGGTCTGATGCAGGCTTTGATTCCTTTTTGTACTTGGAAAATGACTGTAAACATCTCTTCTCATTTACTCTTTGGAAAACTAAAAACACATTTTGTAGTAAGTAACAACATTAGCTCCAATTGGGGAGATTGCCTTACTGACAAGGTGATAAGAACCTACAGACTAGTAGCATTCACCATTTGGCATGGAGTCAAATAAATATAGTGAACCTGTAAAACTAGAAAACCTCCCTAGAACTTTATTTGTTGGGAGTCCCCTCCTCATAAAAGCTAAAATGTAGAACTACAAATTCTAACAACTGAAAATTAAATGCTCACCTAGTGAGCTTATTTATATACAACTCATACTTATGTATAGGGCTCAGTTGACCTAAGTGACGTCAACCTTCCAATTATACCAATTCAGCATTTGGGTGCTAGACCTAATGACTCCATGCTATTGATATTTAAAAATCAAAATAAACATGCACCATGAAACATATTCAAACAGAAAACTTCATACATGTCCGTAAAGCAACATTTGTTGTTGACCAAAGAATCTTGTCATGCAGTCAGCTATTGGGTCATAGAACTGACAAGAAAAAATTATGGTTCCATCCCTCTCTTGAACAATTTCTGTGTAGGAATATTTCTGCAACACGCAACCATAAACATAGCTTTGATCTTCAACTTTGGGCTCCTCTTGAAGGGTATGTTGTTGGTAATCTTCTCCCCACCTATTTGTAAGCATATCCCTTTGACAATCTACAACCATATCCTCCTCCTCTAAATCGTCTAAATCATAGATTAGAGAATCTTTATCGACTTCCATACTAACTTATTGAACTTTTCCTTCATTTTAAGAATGTGAATTGTGAACTGGAGCCTCTTTGTTGACCTCCTAGTGGGCCTCCACTTTTTTTGCATCTTCCCATGACTAGGAATTTTGCAGTCCTGCATTACTCAACATCCCATCAAAGTCATACAAATTGTAAGAAGGAGAATCATCAAATTTGGCAGAATAAGCTATTAGTGGACTTATTTTCAACTTGATAATGTCTCCTTCTTCCCTTTCTTGATTGTTGGCTAGCGATTGTTGATGCAAGCATGTGTTTTCTTGGAGTTGAGCCCAACAAACATCTTCAACAAAATCATTAACCTCAAAAATATTTTCAACATTAAAATGTGAACAAAATTATTCAAACAAAGCATCCGATGGACATAATATTTTGAAAAATTGATTGAATGTTATGTGAAAACTCTTCAAGGAAGATATACTCCCACAAGGTATTGTTTTGTACCAAAGTCTAACACATCCCTCTAAAGAATATATGAACAATTTCATTTTCGTGTCTTCAAAAATAATACCCAATTATTCCGTGAATTCATGAAAATACTTAAGGTGGTGGTCTGACCTTCTATCTATGTTTCCATTGAAAGTAGGCAAATAGGTATACCATTCATGAACTGTAGGGACATGATTGGGATAACTAGAAATAGAAGAAAAATCCAGTGGGGCAAATTTGTTGGCCAAGAACGCAATAATGACAATTTTGAAAACCGCTTTAGGTGAGTGATCTCAAGTTCAAATGTAGGGAAAGTTTTCTATTGTTTAGCATCAAAGAGAGTATGAGGCCTCTTGAAAGTCGAGATGCCCAAATAATGATATAGACAATTGATTCGCCTAGGTGTTTATAATAAGATTCAAACAGTGGAATCGCTAAGGTGAGAGATCTTATTGTTGGCTAAAGATTTAGATTTTAGTTAGACAAACAAATGTCAAGAAGCTTTTGAAGTACTAAAAGAAACGTTGACCAATGCACCCATCCTTAGGGTTCCCAACTGGGCACTACGTTTCCATATAAAAATAGCTGCCTGAGACAAAGTTGTAGGGGCCACCTTAGGAAAAGTGGAAGACAATTTTCCTCGTGCTATCTATTTCATTAGTAAGAACATTTCTAAAGTTAATTTAAATTATACTGTCACTGAAAATGAACTCTTTGTAATGGTACATGCTTTGTACAAGTTTAGGAATTATATCATTGGTTATCCAACTTTTATTGACACTGATCATGCAACCATTAAGTATTTAATGAATAAACATGACGTCAATGTTAGGATAATTAGATGGTTTTTATTATTGTAGTAATTTGATTTTACTATTATTTATAAACTAGGGAAAAAGAATGTGATTGTAGATTTCTTGTTAAGACTAACCCTCCTTACAGAAAAGGAAGAAATGGTGGATGATCAACTTCCAGATGAACATATATTTTCCATCTCTATGCTTTCTCCTTGGTTTTCTCATATAGCCAAATACTTGGTTGCTGGGAGGTTCCATCCTAATCTATCCTCTAAGGAGAAGAGAAATATTGTCAGTAAAAGTTCCACATTCACTTGGACTGGGGGGGAATATTTTCATATTGGGACCATATCAGATCCTGAGGAGATGCGTGATAGAAGAGGAGGTCTATGACATCATCTTAGCATGCCATGATGGACCTTGTGGGGGCCACTTTACTGCTAAGAGGACAACCTTCAAATTTCTACAATAAGGTTATTATTGGCCCACTTTACATTAGGATGCAAGGAGGTACATCACCAGGTGTGATCGGTGCCAAAGGATGGGTAAACCCAGGCCCAAGGATGAAATTCCCTTACAAACTAAAGTGACTCTAGATCCATTTGAGAAGTGGGGCATGGATTTCATTGGACCTATTGATCCCCATTAGGACAAAATAAATATGTCATTGTGTGCATGGATCAATTGACTAGATGGGCTGAAACAAAGGAAGTAAAGGAAGAAACTGAGTAAAAAGTGGTTTAATTTATGAGGGAGAACACCTTCTACAAGTTTTTTTTTCCAATGGTATTAGTCACCTATCGAGGAGCATAATTTATGTCAAATATAATTGAATATCTCATGAACCAACACCACATCAAGCACATGACATCCATTTCTTATCACCCACGAGAAAATGGGTAGGTGGATGTCACAAACAAAGCGTTGGATAAAATTCTAACCAAGCTTGTTAGCAGCAACAAAAAATATTGGGTAGATAAACTTGTGGAACCCACTTGGGCTTACAACACCACTTGGAATACCACCACTAGATTCACTCCATTTGAACTAGTTTATGGGAAGAAGGCCCTACTATCTATTGAATTCAAATATAACACCTTAAGGATGGAAGCTTAGTTAGACTTGCACCTCACTATAGCACAAGATGAGAGGCTCCTCTAGCTCAATGGTCTAGATGAATTTAGGATGTAATCTCTCCTACACACTAATTTAATCTAACTACAAACGGATATTTTGCATGACAAACACACCAAAGAGAATAATTTTCAAGAAGGAGATTGGGACATATTGTATGATTCTAGATTCAAGGATTTGAAAGGAAATTTAATGACAAGATGGTTGGGTCCCTATCTAGTAGAGAAATTTAATGAGAATGGGTTTGTCCAGATCAGAACAGTTGATGAGGAAGGGATTCCTCTAGTTGTCAATGATTATAGGTTGAATTTGTATCAAATACCTTTGTCCAAGGAAGAATTTATTAGTTCAATAAATAGAGAATTGAATATTATTGGGAGGCTCATAGTCCTCAATCCACACAACTTCTAAAAAAAAATGAGAAAAGGAAATAAAGGTCCTAGGTGAAAACCTCCGTGAGGCATATAAGACCAACTTTAGGGATGAAAACCTCTTTGAGGCAACCCAAGAGCAACAAAAATAAAAAGAAAAAGAAAAAGAAAAGAATATAAAAATATATGTAAGTGAAAACATCCTTTGAGGCACCTCAAGTATGCATTCGGGTTGAAAGCCTCTACAAAGGCAACCTGCAAGTATGAAAAAAAAGAGAGGAAAAAACACAAGGATTAGTTACACTTATTTTGTTACCATCTCACTTTTGTAGGACTACAGACGGTCAACAAAACCATGCATACAGAATAGATTGTAAATATTCATTCCTCCATTTTTCTAGCTATCCATTACATTTTCACCCTCTTCACTCACCTCCCTACCTCTCTCCATCATTTGGCTAGGAATAGAATAATGTTTTTCCTCATCTCTGAAGTGCTAAAAGTCTATCCTAAAATGCTATAGGAGCAGCCTGAAATGCTATAGGAGAAACCTGAAATGCTACAGGAGAAGCCTAAAATGCTTCAAGAGCAGCCCGAAATTCTACAGGAGGTAGATCCGTTTGGAGAAAAGGGACAAAAGATCATGTCTTCTCAAAGAAAAGTTGAGATAATTCCACCTATATCACCTTCATCAATTATCCACTACATCTAGCCAAGAGTAATCTTCAATTCCACTCTTCCCTACATAAAAAAAACCAGAAAAGGGTTTTTCGTCAACTTTTCCACCACCTACACAACCTCTTGATGATTTTAACCCTATCCTTATACCTCCTATGACTTTCTATCAATCCCACATGCAATAATGAGGTCTCAAAGAGGAATTAAATGACTACTAAAGTAAGATGATTCCTCCTGTAGCAGTCTGTAAAATTACAATAGAACTCAACATCAATTGTTTCACCCACAGAGTAGAAGATCCAACCACCTTGAGCATCACGAAGCCAGGTGTGAAGTTGATAAGGTACACATCCTACTTAGGAAGCAACCCATCCACTCCACCACCAGCAAATGGGACACTGGGAAGAAACCTTCACACACAACAATTTTATCAGTCAAAGGATCATCAATATAAGAGGACTTGTGTAGAAGCAAGAAAAGGAAATCAACACCTTCAAGATCATTCTATTATGAAGTCCAACCCCAACATTTAAGCATATACAAAAAATAGACATCATAGGTAAGATCAGGTATGAAAACCCTCACCTCTTCCATATGCATATAATGATAAAATGTGTAATTTTCAAGAAAGGAATTTTTTTATGGGCTGAAGGTGGCTAGTAAACTTTTCCATCATCGATTAGTAAACTAAAGTTCATTCAGTCATACATGCACATGGAAAATTCAACTCAAGTGAGATGTTGATTATGAGGAGTGAGGTGATGATCACAAGGAGTAGGGTGATTATTACAAGGAGTGGGGACAACAGTTAAAAAGAGGATGTTTGTGCAAAAGCCATGTCAAAAAAGTGCTCTGACCCCTTGTTAGGGTCTTACAATGATCTGCGACCCTCTGCAGCCCTCTATGGCAATCTTATGTTGCCTTCTACAGCCCTCTTATAACGATCTGCGGCCTCTTATTGTGCTACATCTGCGGTGTGTCGATCTTGTGGCTACCATCAGTGGGTCTAGGCCTCTTAGCTCTATTTTTTTGTAGGGCTTTCTTTTTCGCGGTGGCTTCTCGTCGTCTCCTCTTTCGATGATGTGTTTTGGCTACAATTTGTTGTTTTTTCTACCTGGTTTGAGTCATATTTGTTTCACACCTTCCTTCATATATGTGTCCGCAGTCATCCACCTGAGGTCTACCGTGGTATTTGTGGGGATTTTATAACGATTCTTTTTATAAGGCCTAGATCTGGGCTTATTGTTAGGGTTGTATATGTAGCTTGCACCAAATTGTGTTTGCGCTGCAGATGGATATTATAGATTTGAGACACATATCTGAAAGGACTATGTGGCTCCCTTTTGTAAAAAATTTCATAAACATTTTATACTCAACAGGAGAGCATTCTCCAGATGGCTCCCAACTTCGCGAAAATAGTTGTTGTCTTAGTTCTGTCTGCCTCTGGGGGGAAATCTCCTATCCATATCGTCAATGAAGCCCCAACTCCCACTGTCTAGGTGGTCTGGGCCTCACTCGATGAGGCTATGAAGTTCTCTGAAAGTTCCCTAATTTGTCAATTCAATGGTTTTTGGCCACAGCTGACAACTCTCTACAGTTGGATCTCGGAGGTATGGAAGCCTGTAATTCTTGATTCAATTAATATCTATCCCTGTGCTAGTGTTAAGCAGATAAATCGTTCTTCCGGACAAGACCGATCTTCCTAGTATCAACTCATATCTAGCAACAAGAAAGACAAGAAAATCTACTTTTCTCTAAACATATTGCGATTCATTAATAAAAACTAAGAGGTGTTTTAGACCCTACCTTAAGTCCAACACTAGTTTGTGCCAGCCTTGTTCCAACAACTCCAAAAAGTTTCCTTTTAATAACCTGTAATCACAAACAAGCATGCATCAAAGAACACCTGCATAGCTAATATAATAAATCATGTTCATCATAGTGATCAAGGGATCTATGAAATAAACCATAAGACACAGCTTATTGAGAAAAATAAAGTTGATTGTATTCACTTTGAAATAGACGAACATTATAACCTTAGTGCCTTGATGTTGTACAAGCTCTTCCCAGGGTCCAAACAGGAATCTCCTCTACTTTGACAAGCCTCACTCTCTCCCCAATGAGATCAAAAGGTATGTAATCTTTCCTCTCAACAACTCAATAAGGAAGACTAAGTTCCAGCAGCATTTACCCTAAAAAATATTCAGCTTTCAACCTCCCAAGTAACCAGCCCAAAGCTTCATTTTATAGTGCAAAGGAAGGAGGTTACAGGTACACCATTGAAGGGATAGAGTCCTCCTTCAAGGGGATAAGCTCCTCACATCAAGGGGTTAGCTCCTTAAGGAATGGGATGCATGAACCCTCAAGGAG
>APFE031504208.1:0-42706 GCA_000404065.3 Pinus taeda | reverse complement strand
GAACCCTTTTGTTTGAGACTTATCAATTGGCTAAAAAAGATGTTGCTTTTTGTATCCTCATAATGTGCTATCAATTCTTCCGTAAAAATTGCCCAAGTGATAATTTGTTTACGAGAGCAAAGCCATACAACTGATTTGGTTCCAAATATAAAGTTGCCATACGTACCTTTTGTGTGTTTTGCACATTATTGAGATCGAAAAATTGCTCCATCTGTAATATCCATGTTGCGGGATCCTTGCCATCAAACTTCCTCATATCGATTTTTTGAATATGATGGGTCTTCGATCCCACATTAGAGTCTATGGAATCATGATTAACATTTCTTTTGTTCTCATCATGAGTTTCCTTTACTACTCTTTCACCCTTAGTGACCATTTCTTGTAGCAACTTATTCATATTTATCTTCAATTCGCCCATGTTTGTCTTCAAATCTGTCTTCAAATCTTCCATCTCTATCTTCAAATTTGTCTTCCAAACATCCATCTTAGCTTCCACATCCTTTATCTTAGATTCCATGCCATTTATCTTAGCTTCTGTTAGCTTTTGTGAGGCTGACATTTTTTGCACATGGTCTTGTAATTTTGATATATCATGTAGCATTTCTTCATCTTCTTCATGAGTCATGCTAGATCTTTCAGGTTCCTTACTAGGTTTTTGCATTTTATTTCCTCGGGGCATCAGTTACCGATAATAATTCTCTACTAGCCCTTTGAATTCCTTCAAAATAAGTTTTCAAACCAATCTTAAGCAAAAATTTAAAAAAATCTACACACCTTTTTTTTTCCTTGTAGGAGCTCGCTATTGCCTCTGATGCATCTCTGTACTTTCAGAACATCCAGTTCTAAAATTGCAACGTGTGGCATCCCTCTATGTTCTCTTTTCAATGCCACCAGTCTGACCCCAATTGGATTCTCCAATGAAGAGTTATGCCAAATCTCCCACAGTGACCTGATTATAGAACTTTTCAGAAGATCGAGTTTGTATGTAGTGCCACGTGTCACTATTTTGACCTTTACCTCTGAAAAATATATTAAAGAAACTACAGTCCATCCTCTTTCTGTAACTTCTGACGAAATTTCAATCTGATGCTTAGAGAGAAAGTTATGACGATTTTCCCCAGGTCACTTGTTTTGAATGTAATTCAAGATTTTGTAAAAGGACCAACTTCCTCAGATCATATCTCTGAAACTATAGCGCAAAAAGCTCTAAAATTCGGACCCGAGATTCAACGCAATGTGTTCTCAAATGGGTTTTGTTTTCGACTTCTGAAACATCACAGAAAAGAAGTTATAGCGAAAATGACACGATGACCTGTTTGGAGCAGTGAAACCCTAGAATCCAAAGCTCTGATACCAAATGTTATGAAACCAGCTCAAGAAAAGATAGAAAAGATAGATGAACGCCTTATAATTTAGCCTCTTCAAGGGGGAAACATCCTTTACATTACATAAATGAACAATTCTTGGATGATACAAATGACAAAACCTCTTTTCTATATATAGGAGTCTAAGGAATCACAATATAACCCAACCGACCTAATAATAATAATATAAAGCCACAAAATTAACAATAGAGGGATTCTATGGGGCACAATAATAACAATATGGGGATAATAGGGGCACAACAATATTAATAAGGGGTACAACTACAATAGTAATTGGGTAATCACTAGTATTATAGGGACCCAACAATCTAATAGTCTACTGATTCCACATTGTTAAGATACTTGTTTCAATTCTCCAGAAAATTGATTCCATCATTGTTGGTTTTATTTGGGGTGGAAATACATAGCATCATAAAATTCACTTTAGCTAAATTGGAGGATTTATCGACGCTGAAATTAGATGGAGGTTGGGAGTTAAAAAAATCCTTTAGTTTTGATGTTCATTTACATCCAAAACGCTATGGAGGGCTCTGTTTGAAGCAAGCTTTTGGCAAGACATTTGCAGGGATAAGTATTTTTCTAAGATGACGATAGAGGACTAGATACGAGCTCCTAATACAAGTCGAGATGCATGTTACCAGTCAAACATTGGATACTTTCACACATCAAATGGATAAACTTTCCATGAGTAGATACAGAATGTCAAAAATGGCTTGTAGTTTGACATCTCCATTGTAAATATTTGTTTGGATTTATTTTGTGCTTAGAATTAATTTTGCGATGCACAAATTGACCACTAATTAAGTGTGTAAATGCATATTTGATATATATATATATTATAGATATGCCTTACACTTTATATGCCTTACACTTTTTTATAAATTAGTATCCAACTCTGATTTCCATTTCCTTGAACGTTAATATGTATATGTCATCATAATTTAATGAGGGTTCCTTGTTAATCAAGCCCACACTAATAACCAACATTTACAAATCAATCCATATGTTTAATTATTTCATACTAAGAGAAAAGGAAACCCCTAATGATAACCACAATAGGAAAAAAGGTACCACCCATAGAAAAACATTGAATATATAAGAAAGACTTAGGTAGAGATTGTTAAATTTATGGTGTATAATAAGTATCATTGTCTATTCATAATTATTTTACATTGATCAAAGGGCCTCTCTTGTATCACCTTAATCATCTCAATTACTTTACCAACATCTACATTGTAGGATTCAAAAGATAGCATCACCATATGCTAAAGAGAAGTAGCATCCCATGAAAAGAACAAGGTAGCTAAATTGAATGTGAATCACACAACATCTACCATTATCAGCATCATCAATGTATGATTGGATCAAAATATCAATGAAAATCTTCCTCATCCAACATCATATAAAATTGAAGTGTACTATTCCTTGAATATTCCAATGTTTGATTATTTCAACAAATTCTCATTTTATTTATTGATAATATGTTTGCTTTTTGTTCTTGTGTTTTTTTAGTGGTAATATGCAAAACTCATGGAAAAAGAGAAAAAACACATGAGAATCCACTCCCACATAGCATACATATATTATACCTTAAAGAAACACATATTATGTGAAAGGTCTATCAAAATGTGAGGGAAAAGACCCATATTATTAGAACATTTTTACATGTTATAAAGAAGTTATATGTGAGCAAGAAGTCAATATTGTCATATTGGAAATTGGCCTCTTCATTTGATTTTTTTTGTTTAAGTCCATCTAACACATCTCTATTGTGTAATAATGTCTGTTGATACACTTCTCCAAAATCTTGGAACTCATTCCCTTCTTTTCAATTTGAATCATTTCTCTATTTATTCTCCTTTTACTTATGGTGTATCTTTATCTAGAATCCACTAAATTGTTGCTTTACCTACCTATCATCAATAAAACTCCATAATTGATATGGTTTCCAACATGATATCATTTATTAATGGAAAGGATAGGAAAATTATAGAAAACTCTATTGTTGTTTCTCGATTTTCCTTTTGTTTAGTGATTGTGTTATCTCCTTTCCCCATTTACTATAAAGCTTGGAGAAAGCAGCCTTTTCAACACATGTGTCATTTCTAGAGCATAAGTGTTGAGTAAATCCTAAACCCTTCCTTTGCTTAGTGGCTACATGCTCTATGGCTGAAGGGTTCAGATGTCATCAATGTTGTAAAGCATTATCTTTTCTTTCAAGGAAAGTACGATCTATCAAGCAAAGTGGTTAGTTTATGTATCAACAAGCCTTTTAAATGGGTTTTCGTTATTTTCACTCTTCATGAAAAAATCAAGAAAAAAATAGCCTATGTTTTTCTTATGTAGCATTCCTACTTCTTCATAACCCTTTTTTCCCTCTCTTTGAGAATTTTCAGTTATCCTTTAGAGCAACTCTTTCTTGAAAAGAAAATTCAACACCTAAAATCCAACATGGTTTTTTGTTTGATAAGGCCTTACTGATTACACTTTCAAATGGCTAACTAGTTCCAGGAAAAAATTGTCTTAGAAAATTGGGTATCCTTTTAAAGTAGCATTATTTGAAAACACCTCCCTAGATCTACCTTTTAATCATTCCCTCAGAATGGAGGATATCAAGCAATCAAGCATTGGGCAAATACGTATTTGAATAAAATGCTAAGCCTCAATCAATGGAATCTTTTTGATACAACCCTAGCGAAGGACACAAAATAATGAAACATTAGGGTGAATGAGTACTTGAAAAAAAAATTAAGCCTTCATCCATTTAATCTTGTTGATATGAATCTTGTGAAGTATGTAAAGGATCGAAGCATTAGGATTAGCTCCTAATGAAGGATGTAAAGGAAAAAACCATTGGGAGCTTTGAAGCATAGTCTATCTATAGTAAGTACGAAAGTTCCCTCTTTGAAACAAAGCTCAAAGCACCCATTTATGAAGATTATAAGTCTTGTTTCAATTAGGTACAAGAAATACTAAAAGGAGTTGCTACTAATGATGTGGTAGAGGGAGCAGTGGATAACTAAAGTAGCGAAGGACATTTCTAGTATAATGGGATCCTGGAAAGAAGAGTCTCTTGGAAAGTGTAGAAAAGGACAACAAATGAAACACTTATGTTTGCATAGAAATAGATGGAAACATAAGAGAAAAGAGAAGGGTTATCGAATATGGAATATCCATGCTCTAATCAAGTAGATATTTAATGTTTGGGGAAGTAATGCTAGATTTAGATCTAGCATTACTTCAGCTATGAAAAATTATTAATCAATGTGTCGTACAAATTATGCTTTAATCTAAGATATGTGGACATGTGCCTTGATAAGAGGCCAAATAAAACCTCAAAAACTTTGATTGGTTAAACAAAAGTGTTGTAATTGTTTGATAAGTCTAGAAAAAGTGTTTCATTGAATATGAGACTAAAATTTTGGATAAAAGATTTTGATTTACATTGTGTGGAAATATTTGAAAAATGAAAACCTTTTCCAATAGTCATTGATGCCTTCACGTAGGGACTAATAATAACGTAGGAAGTATGCCATTTTTTAACAACGTTTAATTTTAGATCATGTGCCATCAATTCTAGGTAAGAACAAAATGGTTAATTAGTGATATGTATGAAAGTTAAACATAGTGAATATTAAAACTAATTAGCATGATTGTGTACATAGAATTTAATAATTCAATAATAAAAACTAAAAAAATAGTGTCTTGATGTGATATGTTTTCCAAGTTATAATCAATGATCATAAACAACTCACATATATTTTTAAAATTGAAACGACTTTTCTAGCCTATTGCTAAAAAATTGGAAATATAATTAATTGATGTTTAAACCCCAAACATTTTAATGTTTAAGGAGAAAATTCTTTCCATTCATATAAATAGTGTTAGTGGAATGTTCTCAAGAACAATTTCCTGACATTCTATCAACAATTTTCATTATTGTGTCTTGGGCTTTTTTCCGCCCTTGACTTGTTCTAAGCACAAATGATTTGTTATGAAAAAATGAATACATGAGGAAAATATAATATATATTCAATAGTCTCCAAAAATAATGTAGTCCCTTAATATATTGACATCTTTAAAGAAATGTGGTTAACAATTGGAGGTAGACTCATGATGATTAAGGTAGTTCTCCAAAATTCAATGGTATACTGACTCCACATTGTTAAAATACCTGCTTCAATTTTCAAGTAAATTAATTCATCATTGTTGGTTTTATTTGGGGTGGACAATTTCCTCTCTGCTAATATTTTTGCTTTTTCTCTAGTACTATCTAACCATGTTTGTGAATATGATTATGAACTATAGTTTTTTATCATTTGGATGTATTTAACAATGTTGGACATATCCATATCTTAATATATTATGACGGATGTAAACACTTTATTTAATATAAATATGTTACTTTTTTTCTTATTGAGAAGAAAAATTAAAGAATCTCTACTCTTGCATCAATGTGCTTTTCAAATATTGCATTACATTAAATATTAGTGCACTTTTATTGAATTTATTTTCAAAGGAAAAGACATCCAAGACATCTCCTTCTCTAACTAGATTAGAAACATGATTATCATGATTGTAATGACCCTTGTTGATCCTAACCTCTTAAGTTTCCATCTCTAGATGAGTCACATTTCCAAATGTCAATAATTTTATCAGTTCTACATGTTTCCATGGCTATGAAAAAATTGTTATTTTAGTTTTGAGAGCCCTCCCTCAACTCTACATCACACACACACACACACACACACACATATAATTATTTATTTATTTCAAATAATATACATTTTTATATTCATCATTCCAAGTACTCCAACATAATTACAACAAATCGATCTTTTAGCCATGTTTCTTTCAATATTCGAAAAGAACCCGCTAGAGATAAAGGAGTTTTTTGGGTGAAATTTCGCAAATAAAAATTATTTCGATATAAAGTCACAAATTTATTTAATTAATTATGAAATTTAAGATTATCCAAACTTACCTATGAAATGAACCTGCATTAAGTTGACTTTGTGGCTTCACTATTACAATACATGATCGTAGCATTATCATTAGTGTCATCTCCCTTTGCATTTGTTTAATAGAATAAATTCAAGTTCAAACCATGCAAAACATAATGCTAATTGCCTTGCATAGTATGTTAGTGTCAAAAAAATAATTTAAAAATCCATTTTAAATCTCATTGGTGTCAAAATCATGTTTCCCGTGCTTCTTATGTCATGTTACGACTTCATATTAACATCATAGTGATTCGTGTTAGCATTGGAATATGGAACATTTGCAGTACATTTATGTCATATTTGTCTCCTATTCATGTTTAGCCTTGGTAGACAACATGGTTCTAAAATAATCTATATGCATTGCATTATATGCCTTACACGTTTTTATAAATTAGTATCTAACTCTAATTTCCATTTATTTGGATGTTAATATGTTTATGTCATCTTATCTTAATGAGTTTTACTTGTTAATCAAGCCAACACTAGTAACCTACAAACTAATCCATATGTTTAGTTAGTTCATACCAAGAAAATTTGAAACCCCGAATGATTGCCAAAATAGGAAAAAGATACCATCCATAAAAAAACATTGAACATATAAGAAGGATTTAGGTAGAACTGGTTACGTTTATAGTGTAGAATAAGTAACATTGTTTATTCATAATTATTTTACATTGATCAAAGGGTCTCTCTTGTATCACCTTATTCATCTCAATTATGCTTCTAAAATCTACGTTGTAGGATTCAAAAGACATCATCACCATATGCATAAAGAGAAGTAGCATCCCTTGAAAAGAACATGGTAACTAAATTGAATCAAGGCTTGTGAATCACACAACATCTACCACTATCAACATCAAAAATGTATAATTGCATCGAAAAATGAATGAATGGCTCCCTCATTCAACATCATATAAATTGAAGTGTAATCTTCCTTGAATATTTCAATGTTTGATTATTACAACAAATTCTAGTTTTATTTAATGATAGTGTGTTTTCTTTTTGTTCTTGTGTTTTTTATTGGTGATATGAAAAACTCATGGAAAAAAGAAAAAACGCATGAGAATCTACTCACACATAGCATACATATATTGTACCTTAAATTAACACATACTGTGTGGAATCTTTAGAAACATGTGAGGGAAAAGCCCCATCTTATTAGAACATTTTTACATGTTATGAAGAAGCTCTGTGTAAGCAAGAAGCCAATATTGTCATACTAGAAATTGGTCTCTTTCTTCATTTGCTTTTCTTGTTTAATTCCATATAGCACATCTATATTGGGTAATAGTGTCCTTTGATACACTTCTCCAAACTCTTGGAACCCATGCCCTTATTTTCAATTTCAATTATTTCTCCATTTATTCTCCTTTTACTTATGACGTCTCTTCATCTAGTTTTTATCAACTGGATTACTCTTGAAGGAATAAGAGTGCACTCTCCAACAACTTGTTAGTGGAACTAGCACCCGTGTACTCATCCCAACCCCGTGGAACTACCATTAGGTGTTATCATCCCACTAGTTATAGGTGTCTCAACCTCCCAAAGTTGTCAACCAGCATAGTCTCTAGTGGATTTATCAGTATATAAGGCACAACCAATGCACAATGATTAAAAGCCAGCGAGCCTCTTGGCTTTCTCAGTTAGGTTATCATATTATCTCCCCCATTATTATTAGCCAAAAATCCTCTTAGGTTTCTCAGTTGTGCTATCATCAGAGCTATGCTCTTGTGATTATCATCCAAAAAGGCTCACAGTTTTATCAATTACGTTATCATCAAAGCTTCTCTACTCCACCAAACTCTCTTCTAGCACCAACACAATGCTTCATGGAGAACCTGTCGAATCATGTCATGTAGGTGTCTAATTATTAGTTAATATACCATCAGCACTTCCTTTCCATTTGTATGATACAATATGAGCATAAAAGTATTATTCTTATGAAATTAAAATCATTAATCAACTAGGGCTACTTTTTCCCAATTGATTCCTCACATCTGAAAAAACTTTCCAATCATAATGACATTCACATATGTATATAAACATTAGCATGATCATGAACATATCACATATGTAAATAAGTTAAAGGTCATGAAAACTTCCTCTGTATCATTTTCATGATTGCCTCAGCCTTTTCCATTATCTCATGCACCAAGCCAACCCACTTGGTTGTCATATTACTATCCACTTAGTCATGGACATATCATACATTAACACATCTTAAATCAAACCAAAGTTTTGGAGAACTCCTTATATTTTTATTATTATTGACACAATAGATTTTAGCCCATACATAATTTTGTTTCCAACTTAATATCATATTTAGGAGAGATTCTCCAATATACACTAGAGATGGTTTTTCCTGACACATTTCCCAAGCCCAACCTTTCCCTTTGTTATGTTCATTCTCTTTAATTATTCGTAGGGCCTTATTCTAGCCACTACAACAACCCCTCCAAAATTTCAAGCTCTTCAAAATTTAGGAGCACCTTTTACCTTTCAAGAGTCTTCCTCATCATAAGAGTTTATTTAAGAGCTCGAGAGACTAGAAAAGTCTCGTAAGAACCCAAGGCTTCCTTTTAAGTCAAGCTAAGTCATGATCTGGTCCAAGTCATCTAGTCGGAGCCACATAATGTCACCTTTCCTTTGCCTGTGACTAGTGCAACCCATGCGACCCGACCAACCCAAGTCGCATAGGTCACATAGGGCATATCTCTAAAAATTGTGACCCTTGTGACCTATGTGACTGTGTGACCAATACGTCATAGGGTCGCAAGGTCGTATGGGTCACAAATCGCAGCCACCACAGCCACACGACCCTTGAGACTTAGTGACCTTCGTAGGTCGCATAGGTCGCACAAGTCACAAGGTCACACACCCTCCCCACTCTAGGACTTGCGACCCATGCAACCCCCACACGTGTGACTGAAACTATTTATACTAGATGGCCAAGACCCATTTTGTAACAATTCTTGGGTTGCACGAGAGACAAGGAAACTTACGACTAGGGTGCACACATTTTCTCCATGTAGGTGACCTTTCCTCTTTGTCTGTGACCATTTTCTCCGTCCAAGTGTCACACTCTTCCATCCCGACCCTGCATATTCCAACCCTAGGGAGTTTTATCTACATTTCTACCTAAGTTTCACGACAAACCTCAAATCAATGCCTTTGGCCTCATGAAACCCTTTTTTCTTTCCTCACAGTCATTCCCTGCCCTTAGCCACCCCTGTTTTCTCCTATGAGCCTAACCATTTAGCCTTGAGGAATTCCAAACATCTCCCTAAGTCTCAAGTTGCCTTTTAAACATGCCCAATGCACAGGTCATGCAACTTATAGCTGCTATAGCCTAAATCTCATGACCGGTGCAAACCTTGTGACCCACGACTCCTCTCTGCTACTTAGTCGCTAAGTCACACTCCTATCCTTGCGACCCCTGCGACCGCTTTCCCTTGCAACTTGTCTAAAGACCTCCTCATAGCATCTGGAACTGATTTTATTTAAGAAGTCTCTTTTATTTTTTTCATGCCATCACTCTCATCGTGGGATTACTTATTTTTCATGCCAGGTGACGTGGATCTCAACTACATATCCATCTCCTCTTTCGAAGATGAGATGGCACCCCCTACTACAAAGGCCAAGCCTGATAGAAGCTCGGGGAGAATTTCATTGGAAATCTATTGGTATGAGGAACCACCCATCTATGGAGACATGACCTACAATATCAATAAGACTATGAGGCTCTCCTTGTACACCTATGTAAAGTTCTCCAAGCCAAACTTACTAGAAACCTAGGAAGATTTCCCAGTGTGCCTGAACTTCAAGAGGTCTAAACTCCACAAGATAGCGTCACACCCTCTTAGTTTTTTGTGTGCTGAAACTATCAATTGGGTCCTGCAGAACATATATACAGATTCATAAATAGTGAGGGACCATACTGACACACCCTTAGTAACGATCTCTTCTACAGATATTGCCACTTACTAGAGACTCCCTGAGAAGCAGGAGATTTTCAACACCCGTTGGTTCTCTGCCTTTGGGACACCTACCAAAGACATCTTGACAGAATGGTGGCAAGACCCATTTAAATTTCAGGTTAGAACATATGAGGTGTACAGGAAAAGGGGCTAAGAAATGTTTATCAACTGATTTCCACCATGATTTTCCACTTGTATGGAAAAGTAGACCATGATGTATTCCACGGTACCTGGGTCCCTGTCATGTATTTTGTCTCCACCCATGGAAAAATCTTCAATTGGGCGAGCATTATTATGTCCACCCTAAGGACAAACATCATTGCAACAAAGCATCCAGAGCCAGAGTAGCCACCAGAATTCTACATGGCTTCATACCTCCTAGATGCCATCTACGTGAGATTCCAATTCGATAACTAGATTTATAACTGGGATACATCAATAGCTCAAAAGATCCTTCATGGTGTTCTTGTGGAAAAAATGATTAGACGCTAGCGACTATAAGTTCAAATCTCCTACATCAAGGACCTACTACTCTCATTTTCTTATGTGATCCCTACTCACACCACATGGGAAGGAAATAAAATTGTCAATTGGCTATCAAACTAGGGGGCAGTGGATGAATCCCATGATCTTGTACCAGGCTGGTTGTCGCCATTAGAGCCATCCTTACTGAGCCATTTATAAACTCTCATTCAAAAAGAGAAGGCTTCCCCGCTGGGGGTGAGTGTCGAGGCAGATGATAGGACAAGGGGCATCACTCCCCACACACGGTGCAATAGGAATGTACAAGACAATTAGTAAATGGACCTTGGGAATAGGTCTCATGAACGTTCTCAACACAGAAATTGGTATAGGGAACACGAGATATGGAGGCGTGGTGAGGGTGGCGAGACCAGAGATGAAAGTTGGAGACACAAGTTCTTCTCTGTAGGCTGAGAGGTGTCTCCTCGGCTTCAATTCTAGGCTATCTATGGAAGGGGAGGCTCTGGCCTTAATTCAAACCACATTCAGTGTTGCATGCTCATTCAGAATTCGAAGTGTGACCTCCATTTGGGAGCCTGGTGCATAACAAGTGAGGCATTGATAAGAATGGAAAATTCTGCAAGTTGTGAGATTCTCTTCTAGGTCTAATGGGTGAAGGAGGAGTGGGTCTACTATAGACCATAAGAATGCGCTTGCAACACCATTGTTCTAGTAGGTGGTTCCTATCCCTTGTCTAATTTTCCTTTGGGTCACGTTGAAGATAACTTATCTAACCGATGCACATCCTGGAAGCGTTTTTAGTCATACCGATCGTATGCTATGTCATTGGTTGTTAGTTGTTATGACTTTTTTGTCTATCAACTTGTTGGAGGTATAGGAGACTTGCACTCTTATCCTTCTTGATGTTGAATCACTGGTATTGTTAGCCTATTGTAACTCATGCTCGTTGAGGGGGGGTGTATGTTTCTAGAACTGGTACACCCTTCCTTGTCTGTAGGTTGGGAGGAGGGACACAGGATGAGGGGTGAGGGGTCGGAGACTACATAGCTGGTATGTCTGAGAAGTATTAATTAGGGATTTGAGACAGGGTGTCAACACTATCATAATGTTATGCCAGTGAGGTTGTCCACGAGGAGGAGGTCACTTGGGCAGAGGGATTCAGGAGGATGACGGGGAGTTGGTATCCCCTTGTAGAGACTTGCCTAGTCGAGTAGACCTGCCAGCTCACTTCAACTCCTTTAAGGCGAAAATTCGTCTCCTCCAAAACTTTGTTGACCAGCTTGCCCAAACGCAACATGAGGATCATGTAGACTTGGTTGATTTTCTTACAGATATTCTTCACAATGAGAGGCAGATTATGGATTGTCAAGCTTCCCTTAAGAGGGCTCAATGACAAATTTAGGATCACATGCAAATGTATGAGTCTCATATGGCTCATGTGGAATCTCACATCCGCAAAGCTTTCCACTGCCCATATGATAACGACATAGCTCTAGAGGTAAATGCTCCCAACGCGATTTAGTAGTTAGGATGAATTTTGGTTTTTTGTAATTTTTGGATAGATTTTGTGCGTGATGGGCTATGGATATATCGAGCCCTTGTTTCTGTTTTATAATTCTTTTTTTTTTTACCACATGGTGAATCGGTAACTACCTGGCCTAATCTAGGGGAGACCCAGGATCAAACCTTAACGCTGCCACTATAACACCAAGAGCATAACCAACCACCTGCAAATCAGTTATACTAAGTTCCTATGATTTTAGCAAGAGCAGACTCAACAGGAAAGGGGAATCCGCCCCTCTAGCCGCCACCACAGTAGGTCAATGTACTCAATGAGGTTTGAACTTCGGTCTCTTCGGGCTTCGCCCATCTGACTTACCATCAAACCACACATCACTGTACTTCTGTTTTATAATTCTTGTACTTAAAAGCCAACAAATTCGGTTGGGTCAATGCCATTTTTCATTTTCAAAAGAGCTTCCCATATTTTTCATGATTTAACAGAAATTGTCGATTTACAAAAAAAAACATATATACATTTAAAAAAACATGGAACGAGATTCTTAACATGGAGATTCTTAAGTTGTAAATAGACTTTGTTACAATGCCATGGGCCAATACCATGGCTTATCAATACCACATTCCCAAAAAACCATAACTTACTTCATATGACATTTTTTAATTAATCAATTTAATTAAAAGAGTAAAAATAACATAACTATTTAATAAATAAATCTCAACCATTGATTTGTGTATATTATTATAAATATTCTAAAATTTTCCATAAAAATTAAATTCATATCATCAACTTAATAATTATTAGTAATTAAATTAAAATTTAATAACCTTATTCCAAAATAAATATACCTCATTATTACAATATTTACTAATTAAATAATAATTAAAATAACATGAAAACAAACCTTACATAAATACAATACAATGCAAATGCTCCATATTCGAATGCTAACCCTAATCCCAATGATGTTAATATATTCGAATGCTAACACTAACCAGTATGATGTTAATATGGAACTCTATAGTAACGTGACATAAGAGGCATGGGAAGCATGATTTTGACGCAAGTAAGAATGCAATGGGAAATGAATGCTACAACTACGTATTGTAGTGGTGAAGCCACAAAATCAACTTAATGCACGTTGCATTGGTAAGTGCGGATAATGTTAAATTTTATAATTAATTAAATAATTTTTTTTTAAAGAAAAATAAAATTATTTGTAAAATTGAAAAAAAAAAAAAAATCCTTTTTATTTCTGGTAGGTTTTTTGGAATATTGTAAACTGCAATGTTGATGGATCAATTCCTTGTAATTATGTTGGAGTATTTAGAATGATGAATATACAAATTTATATTATTTGACATATATAAGTATTTCTTTGTTTACATTGATGATGTAGAGTTGAGTGATAGTTTTCAAAATCAAAATAATAATATTTCACAATTATGGAAACATGTAGAATTGAGACAATTATCAATATTTGGAAATGTGATTAATTTGGAGATGGAAATTTGAGAGGTTGTGATTAATAAGGATCATTACAATGACGATAATTATGTTTCTAATCAAGTTAGAGAAGGGGATATCTTGGGTTTGTTTTTTGTATTTTGTTTTTTTTTTTTTTTCATTTGAAAATAAATTCAATAAAAATATCCACTAATATTTAATGTGATGCAATAGTTGAAAAACACATTGATGCAAGAGTGTATTCATTCCTCAAATTATAAATATATAATTAGTTAAATGAGATATTTCTTTAAAGATGTCAAGATATTCAAGGACTACATTCTTTTTCGAGACTACTATATATATATATAGCCTCACGTATTCATTTTGTCATAATAGCTCACTTGTGCTTAGAACAAGTCAAGCATGGAAAAAGCCCAAGATACAATAATGAAAATTGTTTATAGAATATCATGTAACCATTATTGAGAACATTACACTAACATATTTTATATGAATGGAAAAAATTGCTTGTTAAACATTAAATTTTTTGGGGTTTGAACATCAATCGGCTACAAAATTCATTTCAATTTTAAAAATACATGTGAGTTGTTCATGATCATTGATTATAGCTTGGAAAACGTATCACATCAAGACATTTTTTTTAGTTTTTATTATTGAATTATTAAAATTCTATGTACACAACTGCACTAATTAGTTTAAATATTCACTATTTTTAACTTTGATACTTGCCATTATTTAACCATTTTGTCTTACCTAGAATAGATGGTACATGAAATTAAACTAAACTTTCTGCCAAGATAACATACTTCATATGTTATTATTAGCCATTATGTGAAGACATCAATTGCTATTGGAAAAGGTTTTCGTTTTTCAAATATTTTCACACATAAATCAAAATATTTAATCCAAATTTTTAGTCCCATATTCAATGAAACAATTTTTCTAGACTTATCAAACAATTACAACACTTTTGTTTAACCAATCAAAGTTTTTGATGTCTTATTTGGCCTATTCTTGAGGCACAACTCGACATATATTAGATTAAAGAATAACTTGTACCACATACTGATTAATAAATTTTCACAACTGAAGTGATGCTGGATCCAAATCTAGCATTACTTCCTAAAACCTTAAATGTTTATTTGGTTAGAGCATGTATAGTCCATAGTCGATAACCCTTCTCATTTCCCTTGAGTTTCCATATATTCAATGTTTCATTTGTTTCTCTTTTCTACTCTTTCCAATAGACTCTTATTTCCAAGATCCTCTCATGCTAGAAATGTCCTTTTCTACTTTAGTTCTCCACTATTCCCTCTACCACATCATTAGTAGCAGTTACTTTTGGGAATTCCAATCCCTAATTGAAACAAGACCTATAATCTACATAAATGGGTGCTTTGAGATTCATTTCACCTAGGGCGCTTTTGTGCTTGTTATAGATAGACCATGCTTTAAAGCTCCTAATGCTTCACTCCTTTACATTCGTCATTAGGGGCTACTCCCATTGCTTCGCTCCTTTACATCCTTCACTAGGGCTATATCAACAAGACTTAATGGATGAATGCTTAATGCTTTTTTCAAGTACTCATTCACCCCAATGCTTCATTGTTTTTTGTCCTTCACTAGGGTTGTATCAACGAGATTCCATTGATTGACACTTAGCGTTTTTTTCAAATAATTATTTGCCCAATGCTTGATAGCTTGATGTCCTTCATTGTGGTTGTATTAGCAAGATTTAAAGGCAAGAGTTTGAGCAATTTGGATAAGTGCTTTGGGGAAGTATGGGACTTTGGTTAGCATTATAGGAAGGAATCAAGTAATGAAATTTATCTAACTTGCATTTCATACTGAGGGAACAATTAAGAGCTAGATCTAGGGAGGTGTTATCAAATAATGTTACTTTAAAAGAACACCCAAATTTCTAAGACAAGTTTTTCCTTAACTAGTTGGCCCTTTGAAAGTGTAGTCAACATGGTCTCATCAAACAAAAACCATGTTTGATTTTAGGTATTGAATTTTATTTTCAAGGAAGAGTTTCTTGGAAGGCTAACTAAAAATTCTCAAGGAGAGGGAAAAAAAGGGTTATGAATAAGTAAGAATGCTAGGGAAGAAAAACAATGGTTAATTAAGAGTGCAAATACCGGAAACCCAATTAAAAGGCTTAGTTGATACATAAACTACCCACTTTGGTTGATATATCATGCTTGCATTGAAAGAAACGATAATGCTTGACAACATTGATGTCATCCAAACACTGCAGTCATAGAGAAAAGGTGATGGTGTAGCTAATAAGCAAAAAAAGTGTGTAGGCTTTACTTGAAATCTATGCTCTAGAAAGGACTCGTGTTGACAAAGCTGCCCATTGCAAGATTTATGGTCACTAGAAAAAGGAGATAGTGCAGTCACTTAAAAAATGGAAAAATGGGAAACACCAATATGGTTTTCTATAATTTTCACATACTTTCCACCAATAAATGGCACTGTATGGGAAACCATATCAAATAAGGAGTTTCATTGACGATAGGTATCTAAAGCAATAATTGAGTGGATTTTGGATGAAGAGACATCATAAGTAAAAGGAGAAGAAATGGAGAAAGGATTCAAATTGAAAAGAAGGGCATGAGTTTCAAGAGTTTGGAGAAGTGTATCAAAGGGCACTATTACACAAAGAGATGTGTTAGATGGAATTAAACAAACAAAGCAAATGAATAAAGAGACCAATGTCCTATATGACAACATTGGCTTCTTGTTCACAGGGAGCTTCTTCATAAAATGTAAAAATGTTCTAATAAAATGGGGCTTTTCCTTCACATTTTGCTAGATATTTCACACAATATGTGTTTCTTTAAGGTACAATATATGTATGCTATGTGTAAGTAGATACTCATGAGTTTTTTATTTTTTTCCATGAGTTTTGCATATCGTTGCTATAAAAATGCAAGAACAAAAAGAAAGCATACTATCAATAAATACAACGAGGATTTGTTGCAATAATCAAACATGATAATATTCAAAGAAGATTACACTTCAATTTTATATGAAGTTGGATGAGGGAGCCTTTCATTGATATTTCAATCCAATCATACATTGCTGATGTTGATAGTGGTAGATGTTGTGTGATTCACAAGCTTTGATTCAATTTAGTTACCATGTTCTTTTCATGAGATGCTACTTTTCTTTATGCTATCTTAGTTTTTGTATAAATAAGCGTCCCTTCTCCTCTCAAAGGTGTGTTAAGTTTTGGAATTCTAAGGATTGGCTATGTTTATACTTGATGATTATGAATACTATTGAATTTCACTTCAATTAATACAATCCTTTGATATGGTTATGCCTTCATAATGAGATTTGGTGTTTGATCAATAGCTTCTTGAGCTTTCCACCTCTAGTTCACTTCAGAATGGCCACCGATAAGTATGAGTGTATTTTAATGTTTCATTTTATCAAGATAGATTAGTTTCTTTTATGTTCATTCTTTGCAATGTTTATTTCAAGTCTTTTGATTAGATGCTTTATTTCTCATTCCATTTATGTTCTTTTACAGATTAAGCACATTCATTTCGTTCGCATAAACCATTTCACAACTTAATTTTCTTACACATGCATTCTTAGGAAAATCATGGTTTTAATTTATGAATGAGCTCTAATCTTTGAACACACACTGAATTTCAGAATTGCTTTACAATCTTCAATGCTTTCATAGATAAATGGAATCATTTTCATAGATTAAATTTTCAATCTTTCATAGATTATATTTTCTTGCTTTCCAAGATTAAATATTTCCATGCTTAATAGACTAAATTTCAAATGTCTTCATATATTAAGATTTTATGCTTTGATAGATTAAGTTCAAATGCTTTCATTACATTAGTTTATTACTTTAATTAGAATAAGCATGTTTTCTTTCATTAGATTAAAAGTTTTTTTCTTTCCTAGAATGGATTGTCTTTGCTTTCACTAGATTAGAATATTGCCTTTGCTTTTGCTTCCTCCAAGAATAATTATTTCATTTCTTCCATCAGACTTATGTGTGTGTCCTTTGACTAGATTTCATCTCATAGATTTTCCTTGCATTTGCAGTATTTAAAATTCAATATATTTTTAGATCAAGATGTTGTTTACAATTCATTGCATTCATTTGATTCATTTGTATAGGTTTATCATTAATTTCTTTCTAGTAGAATTGTAATTTTAGAATTAAAATTGAAAGTTGATTTCCTAGCATATATTGTGAAAGTGTACTTCACAAATATACAAATCTGGATTGGTAATTTAATGCCAAGCAATTTAACTCAAAATTTTTCCAACACCACATACCTTGGAGGAAAAAGTATGAAATCTAAAGCACTGCCATGAACAATCTAGGTGTAGGCCAGAGCTTAAGATCGATTTGAATGCAAAAGGAAGCTCAAGAACTCGAGGAAAAAGGCAAGGAAATTAGGACATAAACCTGGGAAGAAAGTAAGAAGCTTCCCCACCAACAAAGGTAAAACTCAACAAAAGTTCGACATAGCATATGAAGGATGGTTTACCTAGGCTACTAAATGGGATGGGTCTTGGAAGAATCCCATAATATGCTAGAAATGAGGGAGAACCATTTGTGTAGACACTTCACCAAGATACTGAGAAACCAATTGGGACTACATATTGTGCAAGAAGCACAAATAGTGAAGGACAACTCGACATGTGCCTAGGACCTACACAACCATGGAAAACAGGAACGTTAGTCATCTTGCATCAATAGTTGAGATGGAGGATTAGATATGGATTACATATCCATTTTGTTGTTATTGAAGAAATGTAATTAATTGTGTAGGGTTTGAGTTTAATTGTTGTGGTTGGTTGTAGTAGAATATACTGAGTGGAATCATGGAAAGGGCTCAAGTTGAGCCTTACTCATGAAGTGTTGAGAAGTGCCAAAACTCATGGGATTGAGTTCTTATCTTGTTGGGTATTTTATTTCTTGTGTTCCTCGATTGATCTATGTTTGAATTGTCCCTTTTATTATTGTATTTTGCATGACCGTACGATTTTGTTGCATGAGTTTATGACTGATGTCATGAATTTATTTACTTTGTGGTTTCCCTCTTTTCCTTTGGATTTTTTCTTTTGTTCTTCATGCTTTGGAGGGGCTTTGGGAACATTGGTTAGGCATGGTAGGAAGGCCACCAAGATCTGGTAAGAGAGATGAGTAGGACCAACATAAATATGACCTGATAGAGGCTTGTTGACGGGCCAAAATTCTCTGCCAACAGTAAAGGGGATCTCCCCGGTGTAGGATCCCAATTATACCCTACACCATTTGATTTAGGGATCCCGTTAGGTATGTAGGCTCAGTTGCCGCTCAGATGAGTTGAGCCTGCTTCAGACAAAAGTGGAATGCGGGCTCAATTGAACGCATGAACTTCAATAAATACAAGAAAATAATCGACAAACATCTTACAACATGCATACCCTCAAAAGCCAGATTATAAAAAACATAAACCTTACATAAAGTAATTGTCAGCAGACTTCAGATAAGACTCATGTCCATAAAATAAAGTGCTTAACAATTGTAAAGCATTTCACAGTAATCAAACGTCTATAAGCATAAGTAAACACACAATCAATGATAATATTATGCAAATATCAACAAAATAATTCACCAATATAAGCATAGAGTTAGCAAATCATATACCTTCCATGCGTAGCAAAACAAGGCTTGTAGCGCGAGACAACACTTGAAAAGACAGTGTATCAAAGAACTCTCAGGAACATCTGATCCATCAAGCAAAAAATACTCATGGCATTATGGTATAAAATATTTGTGGAATCCAATAGTGGAAAATAAAAATTACTCCTTGCATCAATTGGAAGAGCATAAGTTCTCTCAAACAATATTGTCCCAAAAAAAAGTCCTCAACTAAAAGTCCTTTACAATGTGTAATGAGGGTGGCTCTTGACCTACCCCTAACTCTTGGGCTTCCTCATGACCTTTCCACTACCTGGTGACTCTCGCACTTCCCTGTCACTCTTTACATTCCAAAAATGTCCTATCCTATCTAATTGCGAAAAATCACAAAATAAGCTACTAATCTAGTCTATAAATTTAAAAATAGTGAGTTCAAAAATGTCCAGTTTGAGTTCCTCCATTAGGTATGTGTGCCACAACTTGTATTCAGTTGAAATGTGGGTGATCTGCAGTTTCTCTTCATCATGTCTGTGTAGGCATTCGAGGTAATCCGGTATGAGGGTGGTTCTTTTGGCGTTCACCTGATTACTCAAGGTTACTAGTTTGGTGTACATTCTTATTGGTTCCACCACATAACGTGTGATATTATCCTTTGTAATGGGAAGAACTTATACAAGGGATGGTTGTCTATATGTGTCAATGAATGCATACACTTATCGTGAGATATCTTCCTGCTTCTTTATATGTCTGACTTCCCCGATGGATGAAACTCCATGAATTCCGATCATAGACTCTAGACCACTGAAAAGGCGTCAGTATGAACACAAAACCCTATGCACATATTTAGCTACTTTGTCCTTTGACTGGATCTTGATGCGTAGCTAGATCTTGGCATTTTTCATAGTGATCCAATCCTTCTTTGGGACTATTTCCAGTGCTCCTGGGTACTTGACAGACCATTCATGCATACTATCTAGAGCGACCACAAATTCATTTAGCATAACATCTCTCTCTTTTTTACGAGCTTGTATAGCCAAGATTGGGGCCACCGTGTGGTGTAGCTTTGACATCTCTTTGTAGACCATCACCATGGCTTCCGCGAGGGTCTATGCCTCTCCTTTGATTGCTGCCTAGAATTCTGTTGTGCTGGAGTGAATTAAATGGAGGGTTGCATTCTCTTCTTCTACTCTCTTTCTCTCCTACTCTGCTCTAGCGGCCCTTTGCTCTAATGCATAAAGCCTATTTTGAAGGTATGTTATCTATTTTCTCATCCAAGCCACATTATGTTTCGTGGCAGTCACGAAAGTCGTCCCAAACAAGGTGATCATGTCAAGATTCACGGTGGTGTCACACACAATCTCCTTGGTTTTGGTGACTGATAAGGGCTCTACTGGGTTTCTAGCATAATACGTTTTCCTCTCCTGCATGATTTTGAGGCTAACTTGGTCGAAGGTGAGCTTAGTGAGATCTAGGACTTCTTCTTCTTGCTCCTTTGAGAAGCCTAACTCTTGTAAGGGAAGGTGCCCTCCAATGAGAGGAGTATAAGGTGGAACATCTAATGGGGCTAGTTCACCTTGTTCCATATCCAACTCAGACGTCTCACTAGTCTCTACCAATTCAGTCTTTTTTCTTTCCTCTAAGAAGCCTAACTCTTGTAAGGGAAGGTGCCCTCCAGTGAGGGGAGTATAAGGTGGAACATCTAATGGGGCTAGTTCACCTTGTTCCATATCCAACTCAGATGTCTCACTAGTCTCTACCAGTTCAGTCTTTTTTCTTTCCTCTTCTTTGCTTTTCCTTAGTTCTTCCTCCAGCTACTTCCTCTCTTGTTCTGCTAGCACCTATTTCTTATTGAGATCTTTGACTTGCTTAAGTTTTTCTTCTTGCTTCCTTAGCTATGGTTCTTGTCTCTTCTTCTCTTCCTCCTCTCTAGATTTTTGTTCTTCTTACTGTCTTTTCTTTTCTGCTTCTTCCTGGGTTCTTTGTTCTTCCTTCTGCTTTCTTCTAGTTGTTTCTTCTTTTCCTCCTCTTTGCGTTCCATCTTCTTTTTGAGCTGGATGTGGTCACTGGACTTTAGAGATTTCTTGAGGTCTTTCTCCCTTTTCCTCTTGAGCTCTTGTTTCTTCCTTTCCATGGCGACGTTCCTTTTTTCCAGTTTTTCGTTATCATCCTCCTTTTCTAGGTCACTTGGGATATTTTCGACCTCTTTCTCCTTATACTTCTCAAATTTCTCAGTGGCTTTCTGTGTCTCCTGTTGTTTCTTCTTTAGGGTGGAGTATCTCTCTTGAAAAATAATATTTTCCTGGAAGTGTTTGAGGAGCTCCTACCTATTGTCTATTGCTCACTCGAGCTGAGATCACTAGTGTCGTTATACCAATTCTTAACCCCATCTTCATGATCCTGTCTGGCGTGCGAATATGAACAGTTAAATTTTTCCCTCTTGTAGTGGGAAACCACAACTTTCTCAGGGTCGTAAGTTTGATAGTTGAGGGTTAAAAAGTGACTACCCTTAAAATATTCAACTTCTTCTTCTACTTGATTGAATTTCTCAACTACATATGCTCTGATGACAAGCGGGAAAGCCAACCATGGTTTCTTCTTGCATTTGCTTAGTACCCTCGATAAACCTTGCATCATCTGGTAGCATACTTCTTGCATGAGTACTTTATCTATGACAAACCTAGGCAGAGCATGAGTACTTTATCTATGACAAACCTAGGCAGAGCATGAGTACTTTATCTATGACAAACCTAGGCAGAGCATGAGGGGCCTTGTGGGTAATGAAAACTCTAATGAACATACCTTCCTCGATGCGGAACCAATGTGCTACCTTGACAATGGTTTCCATGGCCCTCTTTGACATGCATGGTGGCTCCTCCTCGAATAGGAACTGGTATATTGGGGCGATATAAGACTCGGAAATAACATCTATCATACCCTTATAGGTGGTGTCCTAGAAGACCTTGTAGTGGTGGTGGACGGGGTTGGCTATTGATGTATCCTAGTTATCGCTCTAGTTATCAAATTGGCATTTCGCGGAGATGACATCTAGGAGGTATGAAACCATGTAGAATTATGGTGGCTGCTATGGCTCTGGATTCTCTGTTGCAATGATGTTTGACCCTTTGGGCAGACACAAGAATGCTTGCCCAGCTGAACATTGTTCCACGGGTGACGACAAGGTACATGAGAGGGACATAGGTATCATGGAATACATCACAATTTACTTTTCCATACAAGTGGCACATCATGGTGGCAATCAATTGATAAACATTTCTTAGCCCCTTTGTCTTGTACACCTCATCTATTCTAACCCAGAATTTAGATGGGTCTTGCCACCATTCCATTAGAATGTCTATGGTAGGAATCACAAAGGTGGAGAGCCACCAGGTGTTGAAAGTCTCTTGCTTCTTAGGCAGTCTCTAGCAAGTGGCAATATCCATAGAAGAGATCACTGCTAAGGGTGCGCGAATATGGTCCCTCACTATCCATGAATCTGTATCTGTGTTCCAAAGGACCCAATTGATAGTTTCAACACACGAAAAAATAGGAGGGTGTGACGCTACCTTATGGAGTTTAGACCTCTTGACGTTCAAGTACACTGGGAAATCTTCCTGGGTTTTTGGTATGTCCGGCTTGGCAAAATATTCATAGATGTACTAGTAGAGCCTTGCAGTATTATTGATATTGCAGGTCATGTCTCCATAGATGGGTGGTTCCTCATACTGATAGATTTCCAATGAACTGCTCCCCGAGCTTTGACGAGGCTCGACCTTTGTAGTCGGGGGTGCCATCTAGTCTTCGAAAGAGGAGACGGAGTTGTAGTCGATATCCACGTCACCTCACATGTCAAATAAACAATCCCATGATGAGAGTGATGGCATGAAAAAAATAAAAGAGACTGATTAAATAAAATTAGTTCCAGATGTTGTGAGGAGGTCTTTAGGCAAGTCGCAAGGGAAAGTGATTGCAAGGATAGGAGTGTGACTTAACGACTAAGAAGCAGAGAGGAGTTGCGGGTCACACTGGTCATGAGATTTAGGCTATCATTTCTATGGGCCACACGACCTGTGCACTGGGAAATTTAAAAAGGCAACTTAAGACTTAGGGAGATGTCTAGAATTCCTCAAGGCCAAATGGTCAAGCTTAGAGGAGAAAACAGGGGTGGCTAAGGGCGAGGAATGACTTGTGAGGAAAGAAAAAGGGGTTTCATGAAGCCAGAGGTATTGATTTGAGGTTTTTGGTGAAAAATTAGGTTGAAATGTAGATAAAACCCCTTAGGTTTGGAATATGCAGGGTTAGGATGGAAGAGGGCGACACTTGGACAAAGAAAATGATCACAAAGGAAGAGGAAAGGTCACCTACGCGGAGAAAACGTGTGCTTGCCCCTGTCGAAAAATTCCTCGTCTCTCGTGCAACCCAAGAACCATTACAAAATGAGTCTTAGGCGACTAGTATAAATAGTTTTGGTTGCACATGTGGGGGTCACATGGGTCAGAAGTCCTGGAGCGGGGAAGGAGTGCGACCTTGTGACTTGTGTGACCTATGCAACCTCTGAAGGTCGCTAGGTCACAAGGGTCACATGGCCATGGTGGCTGCAATTTGTGACCTATGTGAACTTGCGACCTAGTGACTTATTGGTCACATAGTCGTATAGGTTGCAGGGGTTGCATTTTTAGAGATATTTCGTGTGCGACCTATGCGTCTTGGGCTCGTTGGGTCACATATGTTGCACTAGTCACAGGCAAAGGAAAGTTCATATTATGCAGCTGCGATTGGATGATTTGGACCAAATCATGACTTAGCTTGACTTGGAAGGAAGCCTTGGGTTCTTACGATACTTTTCTAGTCTCTCGAGCTCTTAAACAGACTCTTAGGATGAGAAAAAATCTTGAAAGGTAAAATGGGCTCCTAAATTTTGAAGAGCTTGAAATTTTGGAGGGTGGCTACAACAAGGCCCTACGAATAATTAAAGAGAATAAACATAAAAAGGAGAAATTTAGCCTTGGGAAATGTGTTGGGAAAGACCATCACTAGTGTATATTGGAGAATCTCTCCAAAATATGATATTAAGTCGAAACAAAATTATGTATGGGCTAAAATCTATTATGTGAATAATAACAAAAATATAGGGAGTTCTCCAAAACTTTGGTTTTATTTGATGTGTGTTAATCTATGATATGTCCATGAGATAATGGAAAAGGCTAAGGCAGTCATGAAAATGATACAAAGTAAGTTTTCGTGACCTTCAACTTATTTTCATATGTGATATGTTCATGATCATGCTAATGTTTATATACATATGTGAATGTCATTGTGATTGGAAAGTTTTGTCAAGTGTCGTTCTTGTGGAATAATGGTGGTTTATATTTATTTAATGCAAGTATAGATGTCATGAAAATATTCTTGGTTGTGTGAGGAATCAATTGGGAAAAGGTAGCCCTATCTGATTGATGATTTTAATTTCATAAGAATAAGAATTTTATATGCTCATAATGTATCATGCAAATGACAAGGAAGTGTTGATGGTATATTAACTAATAATTAGACTCCTACATCACATGATTCGACAATTACTCCACTAAGCATTATGTTGGTGCTAGAAGAGAATTCGGTGGAGGAGAGAAGCTTTGATGATAACATAGCTGATAAAACCATGAGGCTTGTTGGATGATAATCACAAGAGCATAGCTCTGATGATATCACAACTGAGAAGCCCAAGAGTATTTTTGGCTAATAATAACCGAGCAAGCTAATATGATAGCCCAAATGAGAAACCCAAGAGGCTTGTTGGCTTATAATCATTGCGCAGTGGTTGTGCCTTATAGACTGATAAATCCACTAGAGACTATGTTGGTTGACAACTCTGGGAGGTTGAGGCACCTAGGACTAGTGGGATGATAACACCTGATGGTAGTTCCACGAGGTTGGGATGAGTACATAGGTGCTAGTTCCACTAAGAAGTTGTTGGAGAGTGCATTATTATTCCTTCAGGAGAAATCCAATTGATAAAAACTAGATGAAGAGACATCATAAGTAAAAGGAGAATAAATGGAGAAATGATTGAAATTGAAAAGAAGGGCATGGGTTCCAAGAGTTTGGAGAAGTGTATCAAAGGACACTATTACCCAATATATATGTGTTAGATGGACTTAAACAAGCAAAATAAATGAAGAAGGAGACCAATGTCTAGTTTGACAATATTGGAATCTTGCTTACATAGAGATTCTTAATAACATGTAAAAATGTTCTAATAAGATGGGGCTTTTCCCTCACATATTGCTAGATCTTTCACACAATATGTGTTTCTTTAAGGTACAATATATGTATGATATGTGTGAGTAGATTCTCATGTGTTTTTTCTTTTTTCCACGAGTTTTGCATATCACCAATCAAAAACACAAGAAAAAAAGAAAACACACCATCATTAAATAAAATTAGAATTTGTTGTAATAATCAAACATTGAAATATTCAAGGAAGATTACACTTCAATTTATATGATGTTGAATGAGGAAGCCTTCAATTCATTTTTCGATCCAATCATACATTGTTGATGTTGATAGTGGTAGATGTAGTGTGATTCACAAGCCTTGATTCAATTTATTTACCATGTTCTTTTCATTGTTGGGTTGTGTCATATTATTTCCAAGACTAGCCCACGTAGTTAATCGAGGGGTTAGAACAGGGTGGAGCCCCCCTTCGTTGGGCCAATTGCATAGCGGGGGGAGTCACAAGGGGTTTGAGGAGTGTAGGTAACCCCACTATATGGGGGTCTAAGGCAGTGCCTTGGAAAATTTTGTTTTTGGACCCTATATTAGGTTGGGTGGACCTACCTATGGTTTTGTGCATGATTTTTCACACATGGTTTTGGACGCGATGGTTTTCGGTCCATGGTTTTGGACGTGATTTTTTTTCGGTCCATGGTATTGGATGCTTCGGCATGAATAAATATGTATTATAACATCGAAAGGAATATAATGAAAAATCAAGTTGGTAGTCCTAGTTTTGGGATCCGGGGGAAATCTCTGTGTATATGTGTTTTATGTGTTATGCTCTCGCATTTTTTATTTTCTGTGTTTTAGAATTCATATGCAGGTAATTTTTGTACGGGGTTAAAACCTACATTTGGTATCAGAGTTGTTTTGGATTCAAGGGGACGCCTTTGCTGCTGAGGGGTTTTGCTCGGGCCTGTGGTAGACCCTGTTCAGTAGGAGATCTGCAGGATCTATTCTGGTGGTGAAAGAAGATGGTGAGTAGTGGAAAGATAAAGATCGATAAATTTAATGGTTAGAGTTTTGAGTTGTGGAAACTCAAGATGGAGGATCTATTGGTTGATAAAGATCAGTGGATCGTAGTAGATCTGGGTACTAAACCAACGGGAGTGTTCAACGAAGAATGGAAGAAGTTGGATCAAAAGGCAAAGAACACAATACAATTGTGTGTCTCAGATTCAGTATTGTTGAATGTATCAGGGGAAGCTATGGTGAAGGCTTTGTGGGACAAGTTAGGGACTTTGTACCAATCTATGTCTTGGTGAATACACTGTTCCTGTAGAAAAAGCTATATAACCTGAGGATGAAAGATGGAGACTCAGTGACAGAGCATCTGAACGCATTTAATACTGTGGTAAGTTAGTTATTATTTGTTGATGAAGATAAGTGCATCAGTTTGTTGTGTTCTCTACCAGATTCGTGGGATAGTCTTGTTATTGCAATAGGTAGCAATGCAACTGCCTTGTAGTTTGATGAAATAGTCTCATCCTTACTAACAAAGGAGATGAGACGGAAAAATATGGAGAACCAGAATGGTGATGCCTTGTCTGTATGAGGATGGTCCCAGAACATAAACAAAAATAAGTCATCGAGTGGGAGATCAAAATCTCCAGGAAACCCTGTAAAGGTGGTGTGCTGGAAATGCGAAAAGGAAGGGCACTACAAAAGGGACTGTAAATCTAAAGCTCCTAACAAAGGAAAAGGATCTGATGATGCTCCTTCTGTAGAGGTGAAAACCACCTCAGAGGAAGGTGCGGATGTGTACTTGGCTTCTTCAAGTACACATGTAGATCATGAGGCATGGTTGATTGACTTAGGTGCATCCTTTCACTTCACTCCCCATAGAGAGTGGTTCTGCAAGTATGAGAAATACGATGGTGGTGATGTCTTCTTAGGGGATGATAGGAAGGCTAGAATCGTTAGTTGAAGTTGCAAGGTGGAAGGGTTAGAACACTTCCAGGTGTTCTGCATATTCCTGCATTGGCCAGATATATGATTTCTGTAAGCAAGCTAGATGATGCAGGTGTAAAAACAGTGTTCAAGAAGGATACCTGCAAGATGGTTTGGGGAGCACTGGTATTGATGCTGGGAGTTCAAATTGGAACTCCATACAAGCTGCAAGGTAGCACTGTTGTTGATGGGTGCAACAGTTCTGTGGTTCTTGAAAGTGGAGCAAAAGATCTAGTAGTCTCTGGAGAGAAGACCACGCTGTGGCGTCAAAGGCTTGGAAATATTGGAGAGAAGGGCCTTTGAATACTTCATGGTAAAGGTATGGTAGAAGGTATGAGTAATAGCTCTTTGGATTTTGATTTCTGTGAAATTGTGTATATGGGAAGCAAAATCCTGTGAGTTTCCCCTTTGGTGGTAAGAGGGCGAAACAGATATTAGAGCTTGTGCACAGTGATGTGTTTGGATCTGTGAAGGTTCCATCACTGGGTAAGTCTGTGCACTATGTATCATTTATAGATGACTTCTCAAGGAATACATGGATATATTTCCTTAAGAAGAAATCTTAAGTCTTTGACAGGTTTAAATAATTTAACGCTCTAGTGGAAAACTAAACAGAGAAAAAGATAAAGGTGTTGAGGATAGGTAACAGTGGAGAGTTTTGCAGTAAGGAATTTGAAGAATTCTGTAAGAAGTGTGGTATAGCACGACATAAGGTTATTCCATATACACCTCAGCAAAATGGAGTTACAAAAAGAATGAACAAGACATTGATGGAAAGGGAAAGAAGCATTCTCAGTGGTGCCGGGTTAGGACAAGAATTTTGGGAAGAGGTGGTGGAGATAGCATGTTACCTGGTCAATAGATGACCTTCATCAGTGTTGGAGGATAAGACACCACAAGAGGTATGGACTGGTAAGAAACCCTCTCTTTCACATCTGAGGGTATTTGGATGTGATGCATATGTACATGTTCCAAAGGAAAAATGAACCGAATTGGATAGTAAATCTGAAAAGTGCATCTTTATTGGGTATAAGGATGGTATGAAGTGTTATAAGCTTTGGAACCCAGTAACAAGGAAGGTTGTGTACAACCGAGATGTGGTGTTTAGAGAGGTGAAAGATGTTATTAAACATGAAGTCCAACCAAAGGAACTTGAGAAGATAGAGTTTAAGCTAAAGGAGGAAGAATCAGACTCTACAGCAGAGGAGGAATCAGAAGATAAGAGCCAAAAACTCTAGCTGTGAGAAGATTAGTTCGAGAAAGAAGGCAACCAGAAAGGTATAGTCCATCTTCTTTCTATTCAAATTTTGCTTTGTCTGTTACTGGTGATGATCCCAGAACTGTGAAGGAAGCAGTGGGTTCAGAGGATGGAAAACTCTGGAAGAGGCCATGGTTGATGAAATGGCATCTTTGCACAAAAATGAGGCTTGGGATCTGGTGGAGTTGCCAACTGGAAGGAAACCCATTGGCAGCAAATGGGTGTCCAAGAAGAAGACAAATGCAGAAAGAAAGGTGGAGAAATACAAAGCTTGTTTGGTAGCAAAAGGTTATTCCCAGGTGTCGGGAATTGATTTTGGTGATATTTTTTCTCTTGTTGCCAAGGAAACTTCTATTAGATTACTTTTATTTGTTGCTGCTGCTTTTGATTTTGAGGTAGAACAGATGGATGTGAAGACAACATTTCTTCATGGGGATCTAGAAGAGGAGATCTACATGACGCAACCTTAAGGCTTTGCGGTGAAGGGTAAGAAAGAATTGATATGTGAGTTAAAGAAGTCTTTGTATGGGTTAAAACAGTCAAAAAGGATGTGGTATCAGAAATTTGATACATTTATATGGGGACTTGGCTTCACCAGAAGCAAAGCAGATCACTGTGTGTATTTTAAATTAAGGTGACCGTGTTATTTATCTGGTCTTGTATGTGGATGATATGTTGCTGCTTGGAAATGAAAAAGAAATTATCCAGGATTTGAAGACCCAATTGTCCTCCAAATTAGACATGAAAGATCTTGGTGCTGCAAACTATATTTTGGGCATGGAAATTAAAAGAGACTGGGAAAAGAGGAAGCTCTGATTAAACCAAAGGAACTATGTCGAGACAATACTGCAAAGGTTTAATACGCAGGATAGTAAATCAGTGAAGGTTCCTATTTCTGTAGGTGTGAGGTTATCTGTTGAACAGTGTCCTAAGACACAAGAAGAGGAAGACGACATGTCCCATGTTCCATATGCAAGTGCAATCGATAGCTTGACGTATGCGATGGTCTGTACTAGACCAGACATTGCACATGCAATGGGAGTATTGAGCAGGTTTATGTCAAAACCAGGGAAGGAGCACTGGATAGCAGTGAAGGGGGTTTTCAGGTATTTGCGTGGCACTAGTGATTATGGTTTATGCTACCAAGGAAGACCAGGATTGGACAAAGTGTTGGATATTCGTGGCTTTGTTGATGCAGACTGGGCTGGATATCTAGATTAGAGAAGATCTACAAGTGGGTATGTGTTTAACCTATTTGGAGGTGCAGTCAGTTGGATGAGTAAGAAACAATCTGTAGTGGCACTATCAACTACAGAGGTGGAATACATGGCAGCCACTCATGCGAGCAAGGAAGTAGTTTGGTTGCAGAGATTGTGTTCAAGTATGGGGTTAGTATAGGGAGCTATAAGGATAGACTGTGACAGCCAAACTGCAATTTTCTTGGCAGAGAACCCTGCATATCATTCAAAGACAAAGCACATTGATGTTCAATATCACTTTGTAAGGGATATGATAGAAGACAAAAAGGTGTTGCTAGTAAAGGTGGACAATTTGAAGAATACTACAAACGCATTGAAAAAATCTGTGAGCTCTGAGAAGTTCTCTTGGTGTAGAGAAACAATGGGCATTGCAGGGATGGATAAGTGACTAAGCTCTCTTATGGCCCCCTATGGAAAGAAAACAAAAAGTGGGAGAATGTTGGGTTGTGTTATATTCTTTCCACGACTAGCCCACATAGTTAACCGGGGGGTTAGAAGGGGGGTGGAGTCCCCCCTTCGTTGCGCCGATTACGTAACGGGGAGAGTCACAGGGGGTTTGAGGGGTGCAGGTAACCCCACTCTATGGGGTTTGGGGCAGACCCCCAAAAAATTTTGTTTTTGGACCCTCTATTAGGTTGGGCGGACCTACCTATGGTTTTGTGCATGATTTTTCACACATGGTTTTGGATGTGATGGTTTTCGGTCCATGGTTTTGGACGCGATGGTTTTTCGGTCCATGGTATTGGATGCTTCGACATGTATAAATATTTATTGTAACATTGAAAGGAATATAATGAAAAATCAAGCTGGTAGTCTCAGTTTTGGGATCCAGGGGAAAATCTCTGTGTATATGTGTTTTATGTGTTATGCTCTCGCATTGTTTATTTTCTGTGTTTTAGAATTCGTATGTAGGTAATTTCTGTACGAGGTTAAAACCTACATTCATGGGATTCTACTTCGCTTTATGCATATGGTGATGATGTCTTCTGAATCCTACAACGTAGATTTTAGAAACATAATTGAGATGAATAAGATGATACAAGAGAGGCCTTTTAATCAATGTAAAACAATTCTCAATAAACAATGCTACTTATTCTACACCATAAACATAACAATTTGTACCTAAATCTTTCTTATATGTTCAATGTTTTTTTTTTTATGGATGGTATCTTTTTCCTATTGTGGCAATCATTAGGGGTTTCAAATGTTGTTGGTATGAACTAACTAAACATATGGATTAGTTTGTAAATGTTAGTTATTAGTGTTGGCTTGATTAACGAGTAACACTCATTAAGATATGATGACATAAACATATTAACATCCAAATAAATGGAAATTAGAGTTAGATACTAATTTATAAAAACATGTAAGGCATATAATGCAATGCATATAGATTATTTTAGAACGATGTTGTCTACCAAGGCTGAACATGAATAGGAGACAAATATGACATAAATGTAATGCACGTGTTCCATATTCCAATACTAACATGAATCACTATGATGTTAATATGAAGTCATAACATGACATAAGAAGCATGGGAAGCATGATTTTGACACCAGTGAGATTCAAAATGGATTTTTAAATCATTTTTTGATACTAAGATACTATGCAAGACAATTAGCATTATGTTTTGCATGGTTTGAAGTTGAATTTATTCTATTAAAAAAATGCAAAGGGAGATGACACTAATGATAATGCCACAATCATGTATTGTAATAGTGAAGCCACAAAGTCAACTTAATGCAGCTTCATTTCATAGGTAAGTTTGGATAATCTTCAATTTCATAATTAATTAAATAAATTTGTGACTTTATATCGAAATAAATTTTATTTGCGAAATTTTACCAAAAAAACTCCTTTATCTCTAGGAATATTGAAAGAAACATGGCTAATAGATCGATTCGTTGTAATTATGTTGGAGTACCTAGAATGATGAATACACCAATGTATATTATTTGAAATAAATAAATAATTTTATTTTTCCTTTTTTTTTTTTATGGATGATGTAGAGTTGAGTAAGGACTCTCAAAACTAAAATAACAGTTTTTTCATAACCATGGAAACATGTAGAACTGATACAATTATCAACATTTGGAAATGTGACTCATTTAGAGATGGAAACTTAAGAGGTTAGGATCAACAAGGGTCGTTACAATCATGATAATCATGTTTCTAATCTAGTTAGAGAAAGAGATGTCTTAATTGTCTTTTCATTTGAAAATAAAATAAAATAAAGTCCACTAATATTTAACGTAATGCAATATTTGAAAAGCACATTGATGTAAGAGTATAGAGATTTTTTAATTTTTCTTCTCAATAAGAAAAAAGTAACATTTTTATATTAAATAAAGTGTTTACATCCTTCATAATATATCAAGCTATTGATATGTCCAACAATGTTAAATACATCCAAGTGATCAAAAAACTATAGTTGATAATCATATTCATAAACATGGTTAGATAGTACCAGAGAAAAAGTAAAAATATTAGCAGAGAGGAAATTTTCCACACCAAGCAAAACCAACAATGATGGAATTAATTTACTTGAAAATTGAAGCAGGTCTATTAACAATGTGAAGTCATTATACTAGTGGATTTGGAGAACTACCTTTATATTCATGAGTCTACCTCTAATTGTTAACCACATTTCTTTAAAGATGTCAATATATTCAAGGACTACATTCTTTTTGCATACTATTGAATATATATTATATTTGCCTCATGTATTCATTTTGTCATAACAACTCATTTGTGCTTAGAACAAGTCAAGGGTGAAAAAAATCCCAAGACACAATAATGAAAATTGTTGATAGAATATCATGAAACTGCTTTGGAGAACATTCCACTAACACTTTTTATATGAATGAAAAAAATTTGCTCCATAAACGTTAAATTGTTTGGGGTTTAAACATCAATTAATTATACTTCCCATTTTTTAGCAATAGGCGAGAAAAGTCATTTCAATTTTAAAAATATATGTGAGTTGTTCATGATCATTGATTATAACTTGGAAAACCTATCACATCAAGACATTATTTTTTTAGTTTTTATTATTGAATTATTAAATTCTATGTACACAATCGCACTAATTAGTTTTAATATTCACTATGTTTAACTTTCATACATATCACTAATTAACCATTTTGTTCTTACCTAGAATTGATGGTACATGATCTAAAACTAAACGTTGTGCAAAAATGACATACTTCCTATGTTATTATTAGTGCCCACATGAAGGCATCAATGACTATTGGAAAAGGTTTTCATTTTTCAAATATTTCCACACAACGTAAATCAAAATCTTTCATCCAAAGTTTTAGTCTCATATTCAATGAAACACTTTTTCTAGACTTATCAAACAATTACAACACTTTTGTTTAACCAATCAAAGTGTTTGAGGTCTTATTTGGCCTCTGATCAAGGCACACATCCATATATCTTAGATTAAAGCATAGTTTATACGACACATTAATTAATAATTTTTCACAATTGAAGTAATGCTAGATCTAAATCTAGCATTACTTCCCAAAAAATTAAATTTTTACTTGATTAGAGCATGGATATTCCATATTCGATAACCCTTCTCTTTGCTCTTACGGTCCATTATTTTCTACACTTTCCAAGAGACTCTTCTTGACAGGAGCCCATTATGCTAGAAATGTCCTTCGCTACTTTAGTTCTCCACTACTCCCTCTAACACATCATTAGTAGCAAATCCTTTTGGTAGTTCCAATCCCTAATTGAAACTAGACTTATAATCTACATAAATGGGTTGTTTGAGCTTTGTTTCAATAAGGGAACTTTCGTGCTTACTATAGATAGACCATGCTTCAAATCTCCTAATGGTTTGCTCCTTTATATCCTTCATTAGGGGCTAATCCCAATGCTTCGATCCTTTACATCCTTCACTAGGGCCATATCAACAAGATTCAATAGATGAAGGCTTAATGCTTTTTTCAAGTACTCATTCACCCTAATGTTTCATTATTTTGTGTCCTTTGCTATGGTTGTATCAACAAGATTCCATTGATTTAGGCTTAGCATTTTATTCAAATACTTATTCGCCCAATGCTTGATTTCTTGATGTCCTACATTTTGAGGGAACGATTTAAAGGTTAATCTTGGGAGGTGTTTTCAAATGATGTTACCTTAAAAGGACACCCAATTTTCAAAGACAAGTTTTTCCTTGAACTAGTTAGCCATTTGATGGTGTAATCTATAAGGCCTCATCAAACAAAAAACCATGTTGGATTATAGGTATTGAATTTTCTTTTCAAGAAAGAGTTTCTCAAAGGGATAATTGAAAATTCTCAAAGAGAGGGAAGAAAGGGTTATGAAGAAGTAGGAATGCTACACAAGAAAAACATAGGTTAATTTTTTTCTTGATTTTTTCATGAAGAGTGAAAATAACGGAAACCCATTTAAAATGATTTTTGATACATAAACTAGCCACCTTGCTTGATAGGTCCTTCTTTCCTTGAAAGAAAAGATAATGCTTGACAACATTGATGGCATTTGAACCCTTTAGTCATAGAGCGAAGGTGATGGTGTAGCCACTAAGGAAAGGAAGTGTTTAGGCTTTAGTCGACACTTATGCTCTAGAAAGGACACATGTGTTGAAAAGGTTGCTTGCTCCAAGCTTTATAGTCACTGGGGAAAGGAGATAACACAATCACTAAACAAAAGGAAAACCGAGAAACAACAATAGAGTTTTCTATAATTTTCCTATCCTTTCCATTAATAAATGATACCATGTTGGAAACCATATCAATTATGGAGTTTTATTGATGATAGGTAGCTAAAGAAACAATTGAGTGGATTCTAGATGAAGATACACCATAAGTAAAAGGATAATAAATGGAGAATTGATTCAAATTGAAAAGAAGGGTATGGGTTCCAAGATTTTGGAGAAGTGTACCAACAGACACTATTACACAATAGAGATGTGTTAGATGGACTTAAACAAGCAAAGCAAATGAAGAGTCCAATTTATAATATGACAATATTGGCTTCTTTCTCACATATAACTTCTTTGTAACATGAAAAAATGTTCTAATAAGATGGGGCTTTTCCCTCACATTTTTATAGACCTTTCACATAATATGTGTTTCTTTAAGGTACAATATATGTATGCTACGTGGGAGTGGATTCTCATGTGTTTTTTTTTTTTTCCATGAGTTTTGCATATCACCATTAAAAAAACACAAGAATGAAAAGCAAACATATTATCAATAAATAAAATGAGAATTTGTTGCAATAACCAAACATTGGAATATTCAAGGAATAGTACACTTCAATTGTATATGATGCTGGATGAGGGAGATTTTCATTGATATTTTGATCCAATCATACATTGATGATGTTGATAGTTGTAGATGTTGCGTGATTCACAAGCTTTGATTCAATTTAGTTACCTTTTTCTTTTCATGGGATGCTACTTCTCTTTATGCATATGGTGATGATGTCTTTTGAATCCTACAACGTAGATTTTGGTAATGTAATTGAGATGACTAAGGTGATACAAGAGAGGCCCTTTGATCAATGTAAAATAATTATGAATAGGCAATGATACTTATTCTACACCATAAATTTAACAAGCTCTAACTAAATCTTTCTTATATATTCAATGTTTTTCTATGGGTGGTACCTTCTTTCCTATTGTGGTTATCATTAGGGGTTTCGTTTTTTCTTAGTATGAACTAATTAAACATATGGATTGATTTGTAAATGTTGGTTATTAGTGTTGGCTTGATTAACAAGGAACCCTAATTAAATTATGATAACATATACATATTAACATTCAAGGAAACGGAATTAGAGTTAGATACTAATTTATAAACAAGTGTAAGGCATATATATATATATATATATATAGATATATATAGATATAGATATATAATATTGATCAAATATGCATTTACACATTTTAATAAGTGGTCACTTTGTGCATCGCAAAATTAAGTCTAAGCACAAAATAAATCCAAACAAATATGTATATGGAGACGTCAAACTACAAGCCATTTTTGACATTCTGTATCTACTCATGGAAAGTATATCCATTTGACACGTGAAAGTATCCAATGTTTGACTGGTAACATGCATCCCAACTTGTATTAAGAGCTCGTATCTAGTCCTCTATTGCCATCTTAGAAAAATACTTATCCCTGCAAATATCTTTCCAAAAACTTGCTTCAAACAGAGCCCTCCATAGTCTTTTAGATGAAAATGCCCATCCAAACTAAAGGATTTTTTAACCCCCAACCTCCATCTGATTTCAGCCTTGATAAATCCTCCAATTTGGCTAAGTGAATTTTTTGATGCTCTGTATTTCCACCCCAAATAAAACCAACAATGATGGAATTAATTTTATGTAAAATTGAAACAAGTATCTTAACAATGTGGAATCAGTAGACTAGTAGATTTTGGAGGACAACCCTAACAAAAGTGAGTCTACCTCCAAATGTCAACCATATTTCTTTAAAGATGTCAATATATTTAAGGACTACATTTGACTACATTCATTTTGGAGGCTATTGAATATATATTATATTTTCCTCATGTATTCATTTTGGAATAACAAGTGACGTGTGCTTAGAACAAGTCAAGGGTGAAAAAAAATCCAAGACACAATAATGAAAATTGTTGACAGAATATCATGAAACCATTGTTGAGAATATTCCACTAACATATCTTATATATGTGGAAAAAATTGGTCGTTAAACAAAAAGTCCAAGACACAATAATGAAAATTGGTGATAGAATATCATGAAACCATTGTTGAGAATATTCCACTAACTTATTTTATAGAGTGGAGAAAATTTCTCGTTAAACATTAAATTATTTGGGGTTTAAACATCAATCTATTATACTTCCCACTTTATAGCACTAGGCTACAAAACTCATTTCAATTTTAAAAATATATGTGAGTTGTTCATGATCATTGATTATAACTTGGAAAACATATCACATCAATACATTATTTTTTCTTAGTTTTTATTATTGAATTATTAAATTATATGTACACAACCACACTAATTAGATTTAATATTCACTACGATTAAATTTCATACCTATTAGTAATTAACCATTTTGTTCTTACCTAAAATTGATAGTACATGATCTAAAATTAAACGTTGTGTGAAAATGACATACCTCCTATGCTATTATTAGTCCCTATGTGAAGGCATCAATGGCTATGGGAAAAAGTTTTCATTTTTCAAATATGTTCACACAATGCAAATCAAAATCTTTAATCCAAAGTTTTAGTCCCATATTCATTGAAACACTTTTTCTATACTTATCAAATAATTACAACACTTTTGTTAAACAAATCAAAGTTTTTGATGTCTTATTTGGGCTCTTCTCGGGGCACAACTCCACATATCTTAGATTAAATCATAGCTTGTGCCACAGATTGATTAATAATTTTTCACAACTAAAGTAATGCTAGATCTAAATCTATCATTACTTCCCAAAACATTAAATGTTTACTCGAATAGAGCATGAACAATCCATAGTCAATAACCCTTCTCTTTGCTCTTGAGTTTCCATCTATTGCTATGCAAAAGTCAGTGTTTCATTTGTTGTCCTTTTCTACTCTTTCCAAGACTCTCCTTGCTAAGGGCCCATTATGTTAGAAATTTCCTTCGCTACTTTAGTTCTCCGCTACTCCCTCTACCACATCATTAGTAGCAACTCCTTTTGGTCATTCCAATCCCTAATTGAAACAAGACCTATAATCTACATTAATGGTTTCTTTGAGCTTTGTTTCACTGAGGGAACTTTCGTTCTTACTATAGATAGACCATGCTTCCATCTCCCAATGCTTCACTCCTTTACATCCTTAATTAGGGGCTACTGCCAATGCTTCTCTCCTTTACATTCTTCACTAGGGATATATCAACAAGATTCAACGGATGAAGGCTTAATGCTTTTTTTAGTTACTTATTCACCCTAATGCTTTATTGTTTTGTCTCCTTGACCAAGGCTATATCAACAAGATTCCATTGATTGAGGCTTAGCATTTTTTTCAAATACCTATTCGCGTAATGTTTGATTTCTTGATGTCCTTCATTGTGGTTGTATTAGCTAGATTTAAAGGGTAGAGTTTGAGTAATTTGGATAAGTATTTTGGGAAGGATAGGGTTATGGTTAGTGTTATGGGAAGGATAGGGTTATGGTTAGTGTTATGGGAAGGAATCAAGAAATGACATTTATCTAACTTTCATTTCATAGTGAGGGAATGATTAAAAGCTTGATCTAGAGAAGTGTTTTTAAATAATGCTACTTTAAAAGAACCCCCAATTTTCTAAGGCGAGTGTTTCCTTGAACTAGTTGGCCCTTTGAAAGTGTAGTCAATAAAGCCTCCTAAAAAAAACATGTTGGGCTTTAGGTATTGAATTTTCTTTTCAAGAAAGAGTTGCTCGAAAGGCTAATTGAAAATTATCAAAGAGGGAAAAAAAGATTATGAAGAAGTAGGGGTGCTAGACAAGAAAAACATAGGTTAATTTTTTTCTTGAATATTTCATGAAGAGTGCAAATAACAAAAACATAATTAAAAGGCTTGTTGATACATAAACTAGCCACTTTGCTTGATAGATCATGCTTGCCTTTAAAGAAAAGATAATGCTTGACAATGTTGATGGCATTTGAACCCTTTAGTTATAGAAAAAAGGTGATGGTGTAGCCACTAAGAAAAAGAAGTGTGTAGACTTTAGTTGAAATTTATGCTCTAGAAAGGACTCCCCTGTGGAGAAGGATGCTCACTCCAAGCTTTATAGTCACTAGGAAAAGGAAATATCACAATCACTAAACAAAAGGAAACAAGAGAAACACCAACAAAGTTTTTTATAATTTTCCCTTCCTTTCCACCAATAGATGACGTTCAAACAAATACTATTACAAGTCATTTTTGAAATTCTGTATTTACTCATGGAAAGTATCAATTTGAGGAGTGAAACTATAAATGAACGGGTAGTTTAACGAGGCTGAGGAGTTGGCCGAGGAGTTGGTTGGAAAGTTATGGAAGTTCCGGTCATATTTAGAGAAAATCGGGCAAGGATTTTTGTAAATCCAAGTTATAGTTGTTAAACTTCAAAATTTTAGGTATAACAAGATTCAAACACTGCCTCTACAAGCTTTTCTTAAATTTTTTACCCAAATTCCAACCCTTTTTGGTCGGGCAATTCCTCCGCCTTGTTAAGCCACTCCATAAATGAATATGCTTCTCCCTCCACAATTCCATTTTACATTTATTGGACTCCTCATCACGGGAAAGAAGCTTCCCACGTTGTCAATTTTGTGCTGTTCTCAGAAAAAATTGTTCCGCAAATTCCCCGAGGAGCCACGTCACCAAATCAGATTCACGAATCAAATTAAAGTGTTCCGCATATTCCCAGAGGAGCGACGTCACCAAATCAGATTCACCAATAAAATTATTTTCCCCTTCGAATATCTTGGTATGTTGTCCTACGCATAAATCTTTCGAAATATAACGCTGTTCGAAAGCGGCCACGTGTACTACAACGCAGGAACTCAACGCTTTTTGCCTCTATATATATATATGCTGCCTTTCACTAACACCCTTATCATCATACGTTATCACAGATATTTACTTGCAATACTGTAGAAGCACCTTTATGCGTCCTGAGTTCAAACCCTCTAGGCTTCACACTCCCCCGTTTTAAAGACTTGGAGCTTCTCAAGCAATTCCTGAGTTCGACTCCAGAATACCAGAGCAACAAACCGACATGGCGAAACCCTCACCAAACTAGAGCGCCCACAACAGACGCCAAACTCGTTCACTGAAGTCGCGGCAGTTTAAGGGAATTCGAATGAGAAAATGGGGGAAATGGGTGTCGGAAATACGAATTATATTATTGTTTTAATTGAGTCCAAATAATGTTTTAATATAATGTTTCATTATAACATAATGCACCATTCCAACATCTCCCATGGTTTGAAATAAAACTCTTAGTATGTTTCAATAATGCACAATGGCACATATTGAATATAACATTTACAATAATATTTGTTGCACTTTATAAATCGAGCACTTTAAATGTCTTTAGTTTTAGTTATGTAATATGTGTTGAGGCTAACAAAAATGTTGTTGAGCATGTATTATGGATTCTTTTATAGTCTCTTTGTGGTCACTTTTGCTAGGCATAACAACCTCACTAGAAAATTTGTACAATATATAGTAATTTCAATTCCCTTCTTTGGATCATCTTTGTAGAATAAAGCATTGATTCTCAGCTTCTATGATATAAATCCATTGATATCCTGTGCTGCTTCTTGGGCCTATGTGGTTAGTCCCATTGTTGGATTCTTTATATTTATGGGAAGCCATTGATTAATTTAAATGCTAGCATTCTTGGGTCCAAAATTTTGACTAGGTTAACTAGCATGGAGAAGAAGCAAGGATAAAGAACCATTTTCCCATCCCTCACAAGGTTCGATCCATGAAATCCCACATTCTTGTGTTTTGATTGCTATATGTGACTCTTAATTACCCACTATACTTTATTGTATAACTTGTGACATCAACATTGACGTTTGTGAAGCATAAAAGAGAATCTCATAACTTTTTAGAGAAAAACAAAGATGTTCCAACGAAGTTGTATGACTCCATTGATTCTCCCAAGTTGACTTTCATTCTTATTGCTTCAGTGAAACACCCAAGGATCCTTGAAATGGGATGTTTGAAAAGAATGTATTCAAGTAACCATTATCAAATTTATCAACAAGGTAGATCTAGTGGAAATGGTGTTGATATAAGTGATGGAGGACGAGAATTTAAAAGTTCCCATTAACGAAGGATACATTCCAACCCAAAAATTCTTAGTTGGATAAAAATTGGAAAGGAAAAGCTTGGATTTTCACTGGCACCAAGATTCTAGGGATTATTTTGAGAAAAGTCAGCGTTCATATTAAAAATTTGATTACCTTGACTAAAATAAGGGGAAACCTCCATTTAGTGGATTCCCAAAATATTGGGATGGGTTGCCTCAACTAACATCCTTGCATGTGATTCTAGAATTTATAGAAGGGCATAGACCAAACCAACATCCTAGAAGAGTGGAACATATTACTCCCATGATGATGAAATAAAGAAAAAAGGATGCTATCAATTGGACCACGGAAGGATGGAAAAGTTATATTGAGAGGGGGAGTGAATCAGTATTATACAAATTTTAACAATATTTAGATCTTTAATTTATTATCTAATAAACCACAAATTAACACCATGAATCAAATAGTACACACATTGATTAGGATACACATAAATTTACATGGATACCCATACGAGAGAAGATAACAAAACTTATGTCTAAATATTATTGTACAAACCAACCTACTATTACATTCAATTTACTAGCACAAACCAAAAGGATACACCCTGTAACACCTCCTCCCACATTTGCTTGCTTATACAAGCTATCTAGGTTAAACATGAGTTGAGTGTTATATTACATGACCTGACCTCCAAGTTCTAGTTGTGGAAGTGGGGTTTGCAACTGGAAACTTACTGATACCGCTCGGAAACACCACATCACCCAAACGTTAACCAACAACCTCTGATTATTAGATCTTGAGCTGAAACTTATTTTTACAAGTTTTACCTCCAACTGCACCCTTAACACACTATGTGTGCGGTTGAAAGGCTTCAACTGCACCCATAAGCCTTCCTACATGCGGTTATAACATAATTTCTCTAGTTTTGTGCATGTGGTGGCAAGATCTGTGCCACTTTTTCAGGGATAGCCTACATGCCATTACCCAAAACTCGCTAGAACTTTCTAGAATGCAATATAAGATGATGAAAAGTATAAACAATCAGTTATAGGGCTAGATATTAACCAGAATATGCCAAGCACATGATAAACATTTCATCAAACATATGGTAAACATAATAGCTATAGGTCATGAATGCATATATGATCATGATCTTCTTATCTTCATCAAAGAATCATAAAAAAGGCTCTATGCCTTATCAAGCTATTTGCAACAATACTTTTTATCCCATACATTCATCAATCATTCAATAACTTATAAATCACGAACAAAACCCATAACAAGAGCACATCATATAACCATGCATATAACCAACATATAACGATAATAGAATCCTTAACAAATAAACCATTAGATTAACATAATAACCAACACATGTGCTCATTGATCACAATAAGAAGTAACTCATATTAACAAATGCAAAAGCCAACCAAGTCAGTGACTTGCACGTACCACCTGACCATAGATTAGGCTAAACCAAATCTCTCTTTCAACCAATCACCCTAGTGCCATATTCCAAGCATGAATGTGGGATCATGTGGGTTAAACAAAAATAGAACCAACCAGGGATTATAGAGGCCATACTACCTCAACCCTCAACCATAATGATTTCACCCAACTGGTCTAGAAATCACTAATACCAAACCAGATTGATTTCTTCC
>APFE031504205.1:15971-76723 GCA_000404065.3 Pinus taeda | reverse complement strand
ACAGAAGCATCCAAAACTACTCAAGCGTTGAGGACAACACTTTTTTGAAGGAGAGGGGCATGTTAGGTTCCTATAATATTAGTGATTACCCCATTAGTATTGTAGTTGTATCCCTTATTAATATTGTTGTGTCCCGATTGTCCCCATATTGTTATTACTGTGCCCCATAGAATCCCTCTATTGTTATTTTTGTGCCTTTATATTATTATTTTTAGGTCGGCTGGGTTATACTGCGACTCCTTAGACTCCTATATATAGAAAGGAGGTTTTGTCATTTGAATCATCAAAGAATCATTCATTTGTGTAATGTAAAGGAGGTTGCCCCCTCAAAGAGGCTGAATTATAAGGCATTGATCTATCTTTTCTATCTTTTTTTGAATTGGTTTCATAACATTAGCCAAACAAATGCTGATGATGGAATAATAAAACCAAGGTTCATCTAACAACAACAAATTGATAAAAAATGGCAATCACGAGAGGTGAAGTGGGAATGGTTTCATTTTTACACAAGTTTGAAACATGGGAAACTCTGCTTGAGGATACTTGAAGATGGTTTCATTTTTTCACAAGCTTGAAACATGAGAAAAAAATATGTTTGGATTTGGTTTCAGTTTTACACAAGCTTGAAATGGAGACAAACTATGCTTCAGATTAGTTTCATTTTTACACAAGCTTGAAACAAAGAAAAACTATGCTTGAGATTAGTTTCATGTACCCAACATAATGAATCAATTCAAGGTACATGCTCCCCAAACTTCATTTCATTCACCTAAGTAGATTATTGGTTATTAACAGGTGGATGGAATGAAGGTTCATTTACAAGATCAAGTGAAAGAGTTGATTCAGAATTTTTGAGATCTAATCAAAGAATCAAATAAGAAGGGGGTTTGTTTCATTTTTTTAACGTGCTTGACACAGGAAAAGAACCATGCTCATGACAACTTATTTCATTTTTTAACGAGCTTAACACAAGTAAAGGAACTCTTCTCCAAGAACCTTGATCATTGCCCATAAGAGGCCATGACTTCAAACAGGTTCTCATATGATGGGAGAAAATCACTCTCGAAGGTATACATATAAAGGGATCTAATTGAAAGATCAGGCTCCAATGCCCCCAGTACATGATGCGCTATATCACCGACTATATTATCAGTATATGTTGGCATGGAACAAGTGGCCACATAATTAACCTGTGGCTTGGGTGATACCACTTGCATATAAGGACCATTTAGGGATGTTGGTTGATTGAGAGCCAAATTAGGACCAACAAATGAAAGTTGATTGATGGTCAAAATTTTCCTTCATGCGGGAAACACATTACTCGAAAGAGAGAAGAGACAAGAGCTCCCGTGACATAAACATAGTCACATTTGAGGAGTAAATTAAAACCCAATGGGCCTTGGACAACCATCATATTGTTATAGACGATCTTTCCTCCCAAAGTAATAGGCAACTTAGGAATGATCCATAGCAGTTGATTGGTTCCTCTGTTAAAAGCCAACAATTTCTTGGTAACGAGCACAAGTTGTGGAGAAACTAAAGCTTTCCAAGTAGTTGAGGCCATAATATTAACATATATTCTTTCATCTATGATGGTGCCAGGTACGGGTACATTATAATCCTATATTATGATCTGGAAGGGCACATAAGAAGTGGGGTGATATCCTATATGTTGACTCCAATCAAAGGAAGTGACCATACTACTTGGAGGGGGCGCCATGGGAATGGGAGAACGACCCCCTTTCATTATGGGAATGGGGGGGGGATCACCCTCCTGTATCATGGGAAAGGGAGGATCGCCCCCTAATTCATTGGAATCTGAAGAAACAAGAAGAACTTGAGCGGTATGAAGTTCACTCTCTATAGGAAAGGTACAATCAAATGAAGGTGGAATCAAGTCAACCATTTTCTCAACCAATGGTTTGTCAAGAACGGGCTCATGGGATTCACATTCAAAGAGAGTTGGATTGACTAGAGATGAATTTTGATCAATCACTTGATCAACTAGTGGAGGATCAGGGGAAAGATTTCGATAACTAGTCGGAAGACGAGGCTAAGAAGCTATAAGGTTTTCCAACACTTTTGAAGCTTCATCCATACAAGGAAAAAGGTGAATAAGATGATTCCCTTCACATAACTTACAGGGAAATTTGACTTTACCATTTTTCCCATGAACCTTACTGTCACTAGTTAAGGGTTTTTCAGTAGCATGATCTCTAGAGGCTGATGACAAAATCTGATGTGAGCTTGTAGACCACACTTCTAATACCTTACGAATACCAGGACAATCTCTAAGAAGGTGGTCACCGTTACAAATCATGCAAGGGAATTTAAAATTTTCGGGTTGATTGGAAGGTTTCTCCCTACTAGTTGCATCCATAATAATGGCTGCTTGGTTTCCCCCCTGCTTATTTTTATTCTTCTAAATCTTCCTTTTCTTGTTTTTCTTATCCACCTAGTTACTAACTTGCATACTTTCACCAGATGAAGAGGAAGAAGCGGAAGAAGACAAAACATGTGAAGAAGGAAAAGAGTCAACTTTGGTATCAACTGGAGGTTAATATTGTTCAGTGGAGGAGAAATCGGTTGAGAAGCAGTTTGGACATTCGGAACAATAGGGGTTGAAAACACCCAAATTGGTAAACTAATGGTAAATTTGGGAAGGGACAATGTCACCATATAAGGAGCACAAATATTTCCAAAAGAAGGAAAAGGACCAGAAATCTCGTAAGAGAGGTTTCCTTGATTAGTGGACTCAAGAATTGTTTCCATTAGTCTCAACCTAAGATCTACTAAGGAGTATTTCCATAGGAAGAATGTTGTTCTGCAGTCAATTAATTAATTTTAGAAATTAACAAAAAATAAATAAATAAAGGGGTAACTAGGCATAAAGGTTTACCAAGCAACCGTGAACTGCAATATACACCTTGGCGAACTGAGGAATTAATGTATGGAACTGAATATCCCCGAATATTGTGTTCGGTGTATCACGGTATACAAGGCGACAAACTTGGTTACCTATGGATGGATAAAAATCTATAGGGGAATCCCAAAATATACTTGACAGTACGTGGGAGTACAGTTCGTAGTTGTGCTGTCTAATGCGTATCATTTGATGAGAATGTTCCTTTATACTTTTCATGTGTGGAGTGTCATCCAATATAACCAAAGGTTCATGGAGAACGATCCTATACACTTACATACGTGGAACAAGATTTCACCCCTGGGATGCAACGCTGGCAAACAATGACAACTCCTATGTTTAACAAAGCTGGAACAAGTCTCTAGCCTAGACCTCTAGATTTTTGCGGTAAGGTTCCAAATGCTCCTTAAGTTAATTGAGATGAATTTTAAAGTTGATCTTGAATTACGTTTCGGTTTCAAGGCTTAAAATATGTCACCTGAACACACCTACGATGCAACTAATATGAAAAAATGAATCTTTTCATTTTCGATGAAAGTTATCTATTGTAGGGAAGAAGTGCAAACATTGATGTAAAAATCAAACATGCAGCCAACAAGAGCTTCCTAACTAGAATTTTCAATTCCACAATTCCATTGCAATTATAAAAAAGTAAATGGATTTTAATTCACTAAAGTTCACCTACATGATTTGTTTGTTTGTTTTTAAAAATGAATTAAGATGCACTTATCAGCTTTCAACACCAAGCAATGTGATCTATGCTCCATCACAATCTCAAAAATGACTTGCTAGTGTAATGTAATCTAATGCAATTTTCAAAATTAATGATCAATTTTGAGATGAAAGCTTAATTTTTATTTATTTATTATTTTTATTTAATTTTTAATTTTTAATTTTTAATTTTATTTAATTTTTTATTTAATTAATTAATTATTTTATTTATTTTATTTATTATTATTATTATTTCCAAAAGAGCTAAAAATACTTATCAGACAACGAATCAGTAACACATGCAAGTAAAATAGTAAATTCGATTACCCAAATAACTAAAAATTCAACCAAAGTTCGTTTTCACTACTTAAACATGGAACCGACTCTTGCAAACCATGAAGAATTCAACAACAATAAGTCAAAATTCTATGCACACAGAGCAGAAGAAAATCTTTAGAGATCACGACCTTCTAGGTATTTTGTTAGAAACCCTAAAAAATATCATTTTTTGGACCAACGTCACTTGTAATGGTCAAAATCTGCGCTGAAGGGGTCTTCAACGCAACTGTAATAAGAAAAATCCATGTTGACAACCCTATGTTTTGTATAAAAAATCACTCTGGGTGAGAAAATCTTAAGAAACAATAAACAAAGTTGAATAGAGGCCTATATTTGACGCTCTAAACTACAGATCCACAATCAATCAAAGTTATGGATGACTGAGAGGTTGGCCAAACTTATCAAACAAGACCAAAAACAAAAGGAGGTTTGAAGGATTATGTACTCACAGTGGAGTCACCATTTTGTTGTGCAAGCAAATCCTTTCTGTGGACATAAACAATCCATCTAGTCCTATGGGAGGATCTAGAAACTACATAAGACAACTACATGCAATCTTTCCTAATTCATACTAGAAAATGTAAAGGAGGATAGATATCCTACCTCTTTGTGATGCTAATACCCTTGATGTTGACCTTGACTCTTTGGATTCCAATCTCACAATCTCCTCTTCGCTGGTGTAGATGAGTGCCTACAAGAAAGACCAAGTGGAGACAACAAAACTATGCAAAGCATAACAGTTTCTAATATAAATTATGTAACAAATCAAGGAGCCTTACGATAAATGGACAATAATTGACACATTTATGGAAAGAAAACATATATTGTATTATTAATAGATGAAAATGGGATCATTACAATCAATGAAGACTTGATGTTGCAAGGCTTCTTCAAGTGAGATTCAAAGTCCAAGCCTTAGCCTTCAAACACTTTTTCTCCTTTATAAATGGGAAACATTTGGGCATAATTTAGTAGTAGGATGACAACCAACCATTATTGGATGGTGGTTAATTCATTTATAGGGAAGGAGAGGGAGTTGAGGATCCATGAAAAGATGGAGGAGTTCCACATCTCAAGGAAGAGATCCATGGAAAGAGGATCTAGGGCCAGGAATGGAGGGTCTTGTTCCAATCTTCATCTACTTGAAACCATGTCATCTTTCTCGATATTTCTGGTAAGAGAAGCTTCTCCTCCATTTTGGGAAAAAATTCCTGAAGAGGAGCAACGTGGATTTTCCTGATAAAATTAGACTAGTAGTGCGAGTCATGTGTAATGCCATAGGTAATGACATGTGTACCAACTCTGATTTATCTGATAAAAGTAGCGTTGGGCTTGCAAAACAAGGTTTTTGACAAGCTCTTCAGAATGATTTCAAGGCAAGTTTCCTTCCTTTTCTTCAGGGATGTTCCAAACATGTTTCATGGTGAATACATTGTTTGCGACAACTTTCATGACTTTGCGACACTTGTGACATTGATGACACAAAGTGTGACACTTCCGGATATGAGACTGGGAGTGTGACAAAATAATGTATAACGTTTTGGATTGGAGCTGTGTTAATATTTTTTGTTTTGTTTTCTGAAGTCAAATTGAAAGGTTACAAACTACGAATATATTTCGTGAAATGAGTGATATGAATATACTAACTTAGGAAAAATAAGTGAGATGAGGAGACTAACCTAAGGAAAACTATGTTACCCCAACAATCATGATTTTATAGGATATGGAGACTTTTTCTAGTACTTCTGGGGGACAACATCAATTTCCAAAAGATAGGGACAAGGAAAAAAAAGCAGTAAATGGTGCCTAATAAAAGAAAAAATCTAAAAATCAAATCTATAGATCCATAACAATAAAATTCATGAAGTTGAATACCAAATTTGTTCTTATATATTAATATTAGGCAATTTAGTTTCGATGAACCAACCTATGAATAGAGATTTTGTATTTGTTTTGTGAAAATAGTCTAAATGGGTTCTTGGTTGCAATTTTAATGTGGCAATGTGACTTGAAATGACATGATTTATAAAGTGAATCAATTGCTCCTCTATAGGACATAAATTTAGTAATATTAGCAACTTTAAAGAACGTCATGCTTGAAAAAGAAAAATCACACAAAGAAATCTCATCCATTCCTGAATTATCACATTAACAACTCTCTGAAAGTTTTCAAAATAAGTATTATCAGGAAAAACATGAACATAATATGAAAATTCATGTCATTGGAAAATTTTACTAATTTTATCATTCACAAAGAAAAACAAAAATCATGTTAATTTTAAATAAAAGTTGTCTGTGTATCTGCTCTTATATATGCCCACACCACACTACACAAGGGCTATCTAACTCACTAGAATGGATGAAATAGAAGCTGATATTTAAACTGAGCAAAAAATAGAAGAAAAAATAATTTTGGATTTTGTCATTGGAACGACCAATAAGTATAGAGTTATTTTTAACTTTTGAAACCAGAGAAGAAATAAAGTGTCTTTGCATTATTTCTTCTTTATTTTCTCGCTTCGCAAAAAACTTTGCTTCCTTAAAATATTTTGTCTCTAGATTCTAAATTTACCAGAACTCTCAAGCATTAAGTAATCCATTGAAAAACTTGTAACTTTTGAAAACCTTTGGAGATTCATCATGTGAGGTATGCAATATTAATGGTAGCAAAATACTATAGCCTTTTTAAATGACACATATAATCCTCACATACACTTGCTTCTTAATCTCCTAGTTTCTAAATCATCTTGCACTCACAGAACTATGGCCTTCAATATATGCTTGATTATACCTTCCAACATCAGTCCTACCTCCAAAGGATGCCATTTATGAATCATAAAAGATATTCCACTTCTTTAGAGCCTTTTCCGATGTCAATCCTAAATGGTCCTCATTCTCCTCAGGCTCAACATCAGAAGGTTTTTTTTGCTTTACAAATGGCCCCAAAACAACAACTACATAACCCATGTTATAGCATGCATTAGGCTTGCGTTGAGTATAATAACATGAAATCTAAACCATGGTATTAATGCTTTTCACATTCTCATCCGTTGGTCAGATTATTAGATCTATGAATGTCTTGAGTTGTTCCTGATCCCTACTTATGTGTCTAAACCAAGGCACCAAATGAACCTTATCTTCATAATGCTTTTAACCCAAGGCCTTCTAGCCTGTTATCACCTCCATAAGCACAACTCTGAAACTATAAACATCTGATTTTGTAGTTACACATCCAATAGATGCAATAGTCAAGAGGTGAAACAAAAATGAATATTTTATAATTGACATTGATGAGAAAAACATCCATAGTTTGCCTAATATAACAAACGATCAAAGGAATTACAATCAAAACTTGTCAGCTTACTCTTGAGTAGGATATAAACATGTGTCAGGAAATCTTGATTTCATTGATGCTTTATTCTTAGGAGAAATCTTTACAAGACTAAAATCATAGACTTTTGCTCATAGGTTGTCATCTAGAAGAATATTCGAAGGCCTAAAGTTCCTATGAATGATATTTTTGTAAGCTAGGTTGTGTAAGTATTGCATCCCATGAGTTACATCCAAAATAATAAGCAACGAATTGTTCAAATTGAGAGGCTTGAATCCATTCTTCTCTCAATGGAAAAGGTGTTGGCTTAGCATGCCTCAAGGCATGAAATCATATATGATCAAACTTTTGTTGTTCTCAGTGTAATACCCAAGGAGTGCCACATGATTTTGATGGCATAGGTTTCCTAGCATGTTGATTCTGCCTGAAACTCTTGCAATCATTTATTACTCACACGCTCAAGATCCATTCTGTTCACTGCAATCATCAAACCATCCTCAAGATTACCTTCATAAAAAAATATAAACCCTCCTTTTCCCAACAAATTTGCAAGACTAAAACTATTTGCAGCCTTTTGAAGAACTCACAAAGGATAAACGGTGTTTCCATGAGAACCAACCAAGATGCTACTAGCTTCACCACTCCCTATTCCATTGATTGAAACTAAGTTGCCTAGGGTTGTGACAAAAACTTTGAGAATTTGGGTTTCATCCTCTTCAAGTAAAACAAAATCACAGCTACTACAAATATCACAAAAACAACACAACCAACTACAATCCAAACAATCATATTTGATGCCTTGTTTTTTTGGAAGTCCTTGCACTATGAACAAACCCAGATGGAGATACATATCCTCTATTGTTGCCATTACTAGAAGGGGTATAACTAGGAGGGAGAATGATAATGATAAACTGATACCCTTGAGTATTAACCCTTACTTGTCTACCAAAGACTAGAAATGGTCTGTTCAAATTATTAATGTTACTCACACCCAATTACTTCAGGTCTTTTAATGCCGTCAATTTCTTCAAAATTGTCCCCATGATCTCATTGTCATTCAAGTTCAATTTATTCAAGGAACTGCAATTCCCAATAGTAGGATATATGATACCAGACAACCCACACTTAGCCAAAATTAGTGCAGAAACTTTTTCATCTGCCCCACATGTAACCCCAATTCACACACTATAAGAATTGTTCCCTAACCATGACATGACAATGGTAGGAGGATACCTAACCCCTCTAAGAAAGGCCAACAAAGCACTAACCTCTGTAGAACAAGCCTTGCCAGGATTACCCTTACATGTAAAAGAGACCCCCTTTTTCCCATTGGAGGAAGAGGCCCATCAAGAAAATTAAAATCAACACTAAAGTTAACCAGATTCTCCAGAGAAGCCAAGTCTTCCTACATAGACCCAATAAGTTTGTTGTTACTAAACAAAAACTCCTGAAGGCCTACTATGCTATAAAAACCCCTTTGGCCATTGCAGGAAGAGGTCCATCAAGCAAATTAAAATCAACACTAAAATGAACTAGCTTCCCTAGAGATACCAAGCCTTCCAGAACAAACCAAGTAAGTTGGTTGTTACTCAACAGAAGCTCTTGAAGGCCCATTGCATTAATGAAACCCACAGGGATTTCACCAAAAAACTTATTAGAATGCAAAAAAACCTTAGTTAGGGTTGCAATACTTGCAACATCTAAACCACCTCTTAATTGAGAGGTTCCCTATTGATTATTAGCATAATTAAATCAATTATTAACTTCATCGGGTGACCATGTTAAATTTGTGTCCATAAACATGAACGAAGACGAGGACGGAGATCAAGATGAGATTGCCACATGTTAGATTTTAATTGGTAGGAGGCAGACAAAAATGAGGCTCTGTGATTGGTTGGGTTGAATAGTGCCTGCCCACCCCAACCCACAGAGAAATGCCTATTGGGATAATTAACTTATGCAAGGAGTCAAATGATCATTGCACATAGTTGTTAACATATAGCATGGGAAGATCCTCTAACGATGAAAATTAACATCCTTCTAGAGTAATAATGCTCTATAGAATCTTTAAAAAATAAATGGTTATTTAATTTGTTTTTAATACTTTTATTTTTATGAAATAATAATTATAAAGAAAATTCAATTTTTTTTTTTTTTTTAACAAATTACAAATTATGATGATAATTAATATAAAACATAGTAAAATTAATTCATAATACATGACATAAAAATGATATTATGTAATAAGGGTTTTACATCCTCTATTTTCTTAGTAGTACAAATATTACAAATTCTTTCTTCCCCTAAGATATTAGGTCTAGACCATTGCCAATTTTATTAAAATGCTTATGAAATGTTGTTATTTTAGCAATGTTAACGTTCTATCCTTAAACTAGAAGACATGTAATTTACTAGTTTAACTTGATGTTAATTATATATTTATGGTACACAAACTTTCTCCTACTCTCTTTCTCATCATAACACCATGATTTTTATTATGGTATGGTTTTTTTATAACTTGAACGTTGGCACCCTCATAAAAAAATTTCGCATCTAGTCAAACCAAAGAAACTTCCGGAAGCCATTTTTCTCCATGTATTGATAAAACTATCACATCAAATGGAACAAACTTGAATAACCCGTCATTGTCAAGGATAAGTGTAAACATAATCTTACTTTCATATTTAAAATGCACTGGCTTATTCTGCATTATTTCCGCCTAATCTTGCTTTTGTCAAATTAATGCTCATATTTGGACGAGTCTTATTCTACGATATTTAAATGAAATTTTCTCCATTAAATTCGTTGCGACTAGCCATCCATTCATTAATATGACGTATACGGGATTTTTGGGACCATGATATTATTTATTTTATTTTTAAATAAATATAAGAACAAAACATATTTTCCTTTTCTTTATCTAAGTGTAAAAATACTTCAAATTTATTTTATTCAAATGCAATTAGTTTACTTTATTATTCTGCTGCACTGCAGGTAGGTGTTATGCGTTGGGTAAGTCTTTTGATTATTCATTAGTTTTTTATTTGACTCTTGATCTATCAAGTGTTAAGAGGGATTAAACAAGTCAATACCATAGATTATCATAAACATGAAGCTCAAAAACCAATGGTAACTTGATCAAGTCAAATTTACTTTAACTACTGAACATAGTTAATAAAAATAAAAACAATTGACATGTAGTAACTAGTATTATATAACAATAATTCCATTGTTTTTAATTTAATTTAGCTATATTTAAACTAAGCAGCAAGAACTAGCTACTATGTAGCACTTGTTTAAATCTAGTTGTAACAATACTTTTGATAGTATCAACACAATTCATAAGGATAACAATATATATAAATTGATATGAATAAATGAATAATGATAATGAAAAGATAAACAATTCGATTTCTTTATATGACACCAAATAAATGAGTCATGATGAAAAATCACAACTTTAAGAAACACTTTAACACTCAATATAAATTATAAATAATGTAACTAAGTTTTATTATAGTAGTAATGTACTTCCATGAATTATTTAGGTTGGCAGGTGTAGTTTGGGTCCTCATAGACCTAAGAGGGATTAGCAAGCGCACTTATGCTTGGAGTCTAAGAGTCCTATCAAACAAACTAACATAAGCATAGGCCCTTCTTCAAGGGGTACCAATTATGGTCTCTGTAACAATCCCATGTTAAAATTTCATGTAATAAAATTATGTTGGTGGCGCTGGAAAACACCAACATATAGGGGATCTGCTCGATATAAGGTCCCAACTAGACCTCGCACCATTTGGTGTAGGAGTCCCATCCATAATACGACCCAACTACAGTTTACTTAAAGATACACCTTGTCTTTAGTTGTCAGCATGAGAGAGAAGTGCAAATGTCCTTTTGAATGAGCAAGCTAGTGCACCTTGTGAATGTTCGATTATAGATGTATCAAGGTTCTCTTACTGTGGAGGGGAAAATCAAGTGAGTCCTTAAGAGATAAGTAATAGTACTATCCTAATGGAGACACACGTAAAAGAGAAATGTCCGTCTAACATCAAGCAAAATTGTTCACAAGGATGCGATGATCATTATAAACATAAGAGCACATTTCCAACAAGAAGCACTGAAGTGACTGAAATAGTTCAATTACTCTAGTACTAATGAAAGCAAACATGAACCATAAACATTCAAAGAATAATCTTAGAAACATCAATAATCCATGTGAGACATGCTGGCCTAGAAGGCCTCAATATTAAGATTAAGTTCCAAGATACATAAATACAATGAACAGTACTATCTCCAATAGTGGAGCATTAGAGCCACTGCATACTCCCAAAAAGTACTAACTCTGTCTCTCTAATGCCTCGTGGGAGAAGCCAAGGTTAAAAGTCCTTTACATGAGAAATTAGGACCTATTTATAACTTGAGGAATGACCTTTCACATCCTCATGACTCTTGATTTTCTAACTTCTAGTGACCTTTGGGCTTCTACAACCTTTGGAATTCCAAATGAATTTTGGAATTACATATCTTTTGGTATTACATGTCTTTTGGGCTTCCATGACTCTTTAGTTCATACATGACTCTTGGTCTTCCACTTATTTGTCTTTAGAATGATTACAATAGTACATCATGACCTCCACATAATCATATTATGAGACTTGACATGTCACTATCTTTAATGAATGGGACTAATAATGACTAATGACATGGACTTTCTTCAGTGGTGACATGGCTTCCAACTATATCCTCATTCTTCATGCAACTTCAATCTTTGATGTCCTTTACCCACCAAAGGGTCTCCGATCAAATGGAGTCTTCGGGGTGCTTTGATCATTAGGATTCGAGCGTGTTATTTGTTCTTTTTGAGATTCCTTTGTTTGTTCTCCTTGTTTGATCTTCCTCATATGTTCTTTCCATGATGTTTATAAAATACTTGTATCTGTAAATCACTCATGATGAGCAACAATAAGCATAAAAATCTCATATTACCATGTTTCATGCATATTTTCTGTTCATGCCTTTCCAGTGGGCTCAAGAGGGACAAAAGGGGCTTCAGGGTGCATGCATGAACTTTGAAAGGCTGAAGGGATAAAGAAAGAAGGCTTCAGGCCTTTAGGGTGCACTCAAGCACTCAAGAGAGGGAAGCAATCAAGGCAAGGTGCATGGCACAATTTTGAAGGATGAAGGGGAAGGATTTGAGCTTCCCAAGTTCACTGTGCACTTAAGAGAGAGATAAAGGGCACAAGGCACACTCTTAAAGGATGAAGGGTGAAGAATTTAGGCCTTCGGGGTGTGCTCATGCACTCAAGAGGCCCAGGAGGGTACAAGGCGTACTCTTGAAGGATGAAGGTTGATTCTTCATGCCTTCAGAGTGTGCTCATGTGCTCAAAGGGTCCAAGAGGGTGCATGGCGCATTAGGGAAGGTTGAAGGGTGAAGCTTAAGGCATTCAGGGTGTGCCTATGCACTCAAGGAGGGCGCACTTCTTCGAGTTGAAGGAGTGCACTTTAAGGAAGACTTGGTATCTAGGAGGGTGCAATTCAGAGTAAGGAAGTGGGAAGAGGGTTAAGGAGAGTGCCTTGTGCCCTTGGACAGTGCATGGCACACTTCTGAAAATTGAAGGATTCCCCATTAAGGACTTTTATTTGACTCTTGATCTATCAAGTGTTAAGAGGGATCAAACGAGTCAATACCATAGATTATCATAAACACGAAGCTCAAAAACCAATGACGCACTTCTGAAAATTGAAGATTCCCCATTAAGTATTTTTATTTGACTCTTGATCTATCAAGTGGTAAGAAGGATCAAACGAGTCAAAACCATAGATTATCATAAACATGAAGCTCAAAAACCAATGGTAACTTGATCAAGTCAAATTAACTTTAACTACTAAACATAATTAATAAAAATAAAAGCAATTGACATTTAGTAACTAGTATTATATAACAATCAATCCATTGTTTTTACTTTAATTTAGCTATATTTAAACTAAGCAGCAACAACTAGCTACTATGTAGCAGCTGTTTAACTCTAGTTGTAACAATACTTTTGATAATATCAACACAATTCATAAGGATAACAATATATATAAATTGACATGAATAAATGAATAATGATAATGAAAAGATAAACAATGTGATTTCTTTATATGGAACCAAATAAATGAGTCATGATGAAAAACCACGACTTTAAGAAACAATTTAACACTCAATATAAATTATAAATAATGTAACTAAGTTTTATTATAGTAGTAATATACTTCCATGAATTATTTAGGTTGGCAGGTGTAGTTTGGGTCCTCATAGACCTAAGAGGGATTAGTAAGTGCACTTATGCTTGGAGTCTAAGAGTCCTATCAAACAAACTAACATAAGCATAGGCCCTTCTTCAAGGGGTACCAATTATGGTCTCTGTAACAACCCCATGTTAAAATTTCATGCAACAAAATTATGTTGATGGCACTGGAAACCACCAACATACAGGGGATCTCTCTGATATAAGGTCCCAACTAGACCTCACACCATTTGGTGTAGGAGTCCCATCCATAATACGACCCGACTACTGTTTACTTAAGGATACAACTTGTCTTTAGTTGTCAGCATGAGAGAGAAGTGCAAATGTCCTTTTGAATGAGCAAGCTAGCGCGCCTTGTGAATGTTCGATTGTAGATGTATCAAGGTTCTCTTACTGTGGAGGGGAAAATCAAGTGAGCCCTTAAGAGATAAGTAATAGTACTGTCCTAATGGAGGCACACGTAAAAGAGAAATGTTCGTCTAACATCAAGCAAAATTGTTCACAAGGATGCAATGATCATTATAAACATAAGAGCACATTTCCAACAAGAAGCACTGAAGTGACTGAAATAGTTCAAACACTCTAGTACTAATGAAAGCAAACATGAACCATAACCATTCAAAGAATAATCTTAGAAACATTAATAATCCATGTGAGACATACTGGCCTAGAAGGCCTCAATAATAAGATTAAGTTCCAAGATACATAAATAAAATGAACACCACTATCTCCAATAGTGGAGCATTAGAGCCACTGCTTACTCCCAAAAAGTACTAACTCTGTCTCTCTAATGCCTCATGGGAGAAGCCAAGGTTAAAAGTCCTTTACATGAGAAATTAGGACCTATTTATAACTTGAGGAATGAACTTTCACATCCTCATGACTCTTGATTTTCTAACTTCTAGTGACCTTTGGGCTTCTACAACCTTTGGAATTCCAAATGAATTTTGGAATTACATATGATTTTTGGTATTACATGTCTTTTGGACTTCCATGACTCTTTAGTTCATACATGACTCTTGGTCTTCCACTTATTTGTCTTTGGAATGATTACAATAGTACATCATGACCTCCACATAATCATATTATGAGACTTGACATGTCACTATCTTTAATGAATGGGACTAATAGTGACTAATGACATGGACTTTCTTCAGTGTTTACATGGCTTCCAACTGTATCCTCATTCTTCATGCAACTTCAACTTTGATGTCCTTTACCCACCAAAGGGTCTCCGATCAAATGGAATCTTCGAGGTGCTTTGATCATCAGGATTCAAGCACGTTCTTTATTCTTTCTGAGCTTCCTTTGTTTGTTCTCCTTGTCTGATCTTCCTCATGTGTTCTTTCCATGATGTTTACGAAATATCTGTATCTGTAAGTCACTCATGACAAGCAGCCATTAGCATAAAAATCTCATATTACCATGTTTCATGCATATTTTCTGTTCATGCCTTTCCAGTGGGCTCAAGAGGGACAAAAGGGGCTTCAGGGTGCATGCATGAACTTTGAAAGGCTGAAGGGATAAAGAAGGAAGGCTTTAGGCCTCTGGGGTGTGCTCAAGCACTCAAGAGAGGGAAGCAATCAAGGGAAGGTGCATGGCACTAGTTTGAAGGATGAAGGGGAAGGATTAAAGCTTCCCAAGTTCACTGTGCACTCAAGGGAGAGATGAAGGGAACAAGCCACACTCTTGAAGGATGAAGGGTGAAGTATTTAGGCCTTCAGGGTGTGCTCATGCACTTAAGAGGCCTAGGAGGGTACAAGGCGTACTCTAGAAGGATGAAGGTTGATTCTTCATGCCTTCAGAGTGCACTCATGTGCTCAAAGGTCCAAGAGGGTGCATGGCACATTAGGGAAGGTTGAAGGGTGAAGCTTAAGGCATTCAGGGTGTGCCTATGCACTCAAGGAGGGTGCACTTCTTCAAATTGAAGGAGTGCACTTCAAGGAAGACTTGGTATCTAGGAGGGCGCAATTCAGAGTAAGGAAGTGAGAAGAGGGTTAAGGAGATCGCCTTGTGCCCTTGGAAGGTGCATGGCACACTTTTGAAAATTGAAGGATTCCCCATTAAGGCTTCAGAGTGTGCTCATGAGATGTTGGCCTCAATGAGTTCACTTTGTAACCAAATATTTGTTTAAGCCTAGAATATGAGGTGAGGGGAAAACAAGATAAGTTTAGACATAGAACCATGTGTGACACATACCAATTCATAAAAAAAAAACTAGGCAAAATTGAACAATGATGAATATACATCAAAAAGCCACTTTATACACATTCCCCAAGTACAACAAGTGTAGTGTGTGCAACTGCGACCCAAAAGTGTATTTTTATGACAATAAAGATGTTTTGACCACAAAATGCACCAAAAGATGTTCGAATCAATGCAAAAACACTTGATACCATTCAAAGACACCTGAAACACATAGAATAACATGAAATGACATTTGGTGATTAAAGCAACTCTAGATTCAACAATGATATTAGGCTCCAAAATTCGAATGTAGTGAAATTTTGGAGGGTGTTGTAGCAACGACAACACTTGGCGACACACTGGGTAGACTTTAGCTTCTCTATCTAGGAATATATTTCAGTTAAGGGTGGACCTTCAAGAAGCATTGATGCCTTGATTTCCCCTTTTCGACTTCATTTTATACATAGCATGCTTCTTTTCTCAACTTGGTTGAAACACACACAAAATATACACCATATCACAATTGTTTCAATACAAGAAAGGGTAATACGTGTGACAAGTTTATGATATTCAGAGTATGAGTTTTCATCTTTGGTGTTTCTCTATTGCCAGCACACCTGGAAGGTACCCCAACATAGTCACTTTAGGAGCACAAAAATTGCTTTGCTACCAGTGAGGCTGGTCATTACCTCAGGGAAGTCACTTTCTTCACCTCCCTGTGAGGAATCCTTTCTCTTATTTCATCCTTTATTTATTTATTTTAATAGAACTATGCATTGGCACTTATTATTTTCAACAACTGGAAGAGAGATCCTGAATTATTGAGAGTGGAGAAGGTTTCCCCTTCAATGAAGTAATTTTAAGACCTCTGATATTGGTTTGCTTGCTTTAGATTTTCCCCTTATCCCTTCTCTACTAGATTGGACAAGTGTTAACACACAAGTAGCTTTACATTGAGTTGAGAAATTTAGACACTAGCATAGGCACAGAACTAGTAGGTTCCCTCAAGGTTCTCTTATTGGACGAATCATATTTTCCATCTGGCCTTAGCTCAACCTATGGAATTTTCCCAAACAAAGAAGGAGAACAACAGAAATACAAGCATTGTGGTTGTCACACTTCTCTTTTATTACACTACAAAGCCTTTTTAGCCATGCAATTTACAAAAGAGTCTTATTTATGTACACTGACTGATAAACAAGACATGATAAGTAATGAATTACATAATGAACAACAGATACAAACAAAACAAAGAGAAAGAAAACAACTGCACATGAAGTGCAACTTGTAGCTGCTATCGAAAGTAATGCTTTATATCTTGACCATTTACGAGAAGGGGGTCAATCCTACCATCTAATGATTTTAGCTTGAAATAATTGTGGCCAAGATTTTCATCAACAGTAAATGGTTGAATCCACAAAGGTTGGAACTTTGTGTGTTTCCCCTTTTCTTCGTGGGGTTTATCCCACTTCAGGACTAGTTTAGCCACATCAAACCTCTTTTCCCCTACAAACTTCCTATCAAACCAACGCTTTACATAGTTCTGATGTACAAAAAAATGGTCTTTGGCCTTGTGCCTTTATTCCTCAAGTTTAAGTAGCGTATTTATGCTACTCTGAACCAAAAGGAAAGGTCTACCTTGTGACTCTTGAGAGATTTGCAAGGCAAGAAGATACAAGTTCATAGGAAATATAACTTATTTACTATAAATTAGGAAGTATGGTGAGGTTCTTAGGGAAGGATTTGGAGTTACTTCGTTAGCCCAAAGAGCACTGGTCAAAGCTTTATTCCAGTTCCTTCTTTAAGAGAAGATGGTTTTCTTGATTATGCAGATAAGATTCTATTCGTGGATTCATCCAAACCATTTCCCTGTGGATAGTAAATAGATGGAAGTTTAATTACATTTCCATTTTATAATGTGAATTCATAAAGTTTTAATGATGAAAAATATGTCACATTATCAAATACAAGTGATGTAGGAATGCCAAACCTGGTTATAATATTTTGTTGCAAGAAGTGTATGACTTCCTAGTCATTTACTTGTCTGAGAGGAACTACTTCCGACCACTGAGTGAAGTATTTTGTTGTTGTTAGGATATATCGATGTTTATTTGATGAATGAGGAAAAAACTTTCTAATAACATCAAGGCCTCACTATTGGAATGGTTCTTCAACTGCTACTAGTAGTAATGGGGTTGAACTTTGATCGTAGTCAACGCATCTCTGACATGCTTAGCACTTACGGACATAAGAATGAGCATTCTTAAATAGAGTGGGCCAAAAATATTTGGCCTCGTAACCTTATGTGTTGTAGGGTCACCCACATGTGGCCACCTGTTGGTCCATCATGTAAATCTTTCAGGACCTTCTCTGTATCTTGCGGCTTAAGGCACCTTAGAAAGGCACCATTGTGGTGCTTCTGAAAAATCACTCCATGAACCAATTGGTAAGATGGAGATTTTAAATGAATGGCCCTCTTCTATTTATTTGATAAGTGTGAGGGAAAGGTGCCATGCTCCATAAATTATCGTAGATCATCATACCATGGCATCATGGACGTGGATTGAGGAACATGATCAATACTATACATTTTGATCTCCTACTCCCATCCTAAAAGATCTTGTTCAAAAGCATCTCTTGCTTCAACGACTAGCTTACATAGGCCATGACCTTTTATGGTATGAAATAGTTTGAACTCAAAGTCATATTCTTGAAGACAAGTCTTCCAATTAACCCTCTTCTCACACAGTTCTTGCTACATGAAAAATGTTCTTACTATTGGATGAGGCACAAATATAATTGTGTGAGATTTTAATAGATATGGCTTGAAGTACTTAACTGCTTTGTATACTGCATATGCTCATTTGTCAATGGCAGGATAATTTAACTCAAACCCTTATATACTAGTGCTCATAAAAGAGATGAGCCACCCATTTCCTTTAATATCTTTTTAAGTTAACACAACCACAATCGATGAATTCGAAGAAAACGTTTAAAGCAAGAAATATTTTCCATATTCTCGACTGAAAAGCGCGGGGGCATCAACAATAGCCTACTTAATCTAAGTGAAAGAGTCATTTTCCCGTTTATCCCATTTATATACTGCATATTTCTTGATCATCTCGTGTATGGGTTTGACTATCTAAGCATAATCGGAGATCAATTTTCTCAAGAAATTATTTTTTTCTTACGAAAGACTAGATGGATTTCTCATTCACTGGGAATGGGATTTGCATGATAGGTTTGACCCTCTTAGGATCAAGCTTAGTTCTTCTTTTTTCTATGATGTGTCCCTATAGAATCCCTGTGGACACACCGAAGACGCTCTTCTTGGGATTAAGAGAAATCCCATACTTTCGACACAGCTCGAAAATTTGTTTTAGATGATGTACGTGATCTGATATTTTCTTGGAGAACATAGTAACATCATCCAAATAAACAACAATTCTCTGACCAAGCAAGCCAAGAAAGGTGATGTCCATTGTTGTCTGGAAAGTTTCGGCTACATTTATAAGTCCAAATGACATCCTCTTGAAAGTGAATGTTCCCCATTTGCTCTAGAAGGCAGTTTTCAGTCTGTTTGATTCCACTACTAGCACTTCATTATAACTTGAGAAACCATTTAGCAGTGACAACATTTCAGACCTAGATACTGTCTGGAGTATCTTCTCCATGGATGGCATTGGATAGTTATATTTATCAAAATTTTGATTAAGGTTGTGGAAATATACACATAATATTATCTATCTGACCTTATTTATGTCTGGGATGATATTGGAAACCCACATGGAATGTATGAATTTGAAGATGATTCGAGCATCCAACGAATTTCTCATTTCCTTTTGTATAAGGGGTTCCAATGTTGGATGAAATTTCTATATTTCTGTTGGGATGATTTCAGCCCTTCTTTTATGGGGATGACGTGTTGGAGAATATGAGTGTCACAATTATTTAAATCATCACATGGCCATGAAAACACATCACACTACTTTTTAATAAGTGGATAAACACATGTCGTTCTTGTGGAGAACAACAGGTACCGAGGTTCACATGCTTCAAATCTTCAAGAGTTCCCAAATTGACTTGCTCAGATGCTAAATTTGAATTCTGAGTATTTGTGTTGGTTGGCCCTCTAAATCGGTTTGCAGGTCATATAAATCCTTTAGGGACACGACAACTTTAGGCATAATGTTTCCCTTCGTTGCATTAGATGCCTCCTATAGAACCTAGTTGCACTCATCCTCCTCTATGACAACATCTTTGAATATGTCAACATTAGCCATAAAGTGCAGTATCTGTTGTTCGTCATTGAAAACACATAAGTTAGTGACATTGTCTGGCACAAATGGCTTAGATATAATTTCAATAGAAAAACCATTTTTCAATGGCGACATCCTAACGACTACATTTTCTAATGCATTTGCTACAACATTTATAACTCTAGGAACAAAAACAATATTGAAAGCTTTGAAATGATTGATCAAACACCATACATCTTGCTGGTATTTTTTAATATGTGGTGAAATAGTGTATAGTATCTTGTACCTAACAAATGATGACCTCTAAGTCACCAATTACCTTAATAATTTGTACCTTCATGTTAATAGTTTTCTTTAATATCAATATGAGTTCTTCATATTCAATAGTATTATTGGTACTCTTGAACTCCATAGGACATAAAGGATATGCTTCTTACTGCGTCGGTCTGTAAGAACACAACCAACTCCTGATTCGTTCTGCATCTTAGAACCATCAAAATATAAAGTCAAAATATCATGAGCTACTAAGCTACTTCCTATACTACTACTACTACTACTACTACTACTACTACTACTATTACTACTATTATGTACATCTATATTAAATGTTTCATTTGCACCAACTAGATAATAAATAAGGAGCTCTAATTGTGTATCTGGTGGAACAGGTGATGCCTGTGCCTGATAGCACCTGAGGCCAGTATCAAGGAAACAATTCCCAAAAATTAGATCACAAAAGTTAAGAGGCTCATTCTGGCCCTCAAGTGGTGTCACAGTGTGTTTCATGTACGACTCACTGTTCACTCGAATATGATTATTATTTCCCTTATATGGAAGCCACAAATGTGACTAATCCATTGAAAAATACCCTAGCAATTGCTAGACCAATCTCTGCTAAGAAGAACACCATAGGCTTATGGTATTTCCATAATTACATTGTTTATACAATGGTGAATTTGATCATATTTTTATTATTTGATGAGCATATTCTTAATCTCACCGATAGTCTGGACAAGAGACCTGTCCAACTAAATAATTTGTGAATCGATTTTCTCCCATTTTGCATTTATTTTCTTTTTTACGGATAATGGCATTACATTTACATATGCACCAGGAACGACTAAACAATTATGGACATGATAATTGAAAATTTAAAACGTTAATAAAAACATAGGGTAGAGGGTCTTAGCTTCTAATGTTAAAGGATTCACTATAGATTCAAGGGAACTAGAAGATTCACTTGACACCTTTTGAGAAGAGGAAGCTTTATCACTTGCCAAAGGTTGTGAAAAGGTTTGGACAACATGTTCACACTGGCCTACAATCTTTGCAAGCTCGTAGATAGAAATGTTCGCTCACATCTTCTTCATATCTTCCACTATATTATAATCAATCGTTTCACCTATAACAAGAAATGTTGAAGTGTCTGGAGGAGTGACTTTATTCAACACTTCTGGGGCGTTTGACTTACCCTTACTATTAGAGGAAGTGTTTTTGGAATTAGTTGCATCTCCAAACTTACTTTGTGAATTATGAGTAGGATTTACTAGTGGTGAGATTTTTCTTAGAAATTACTCTTTTAATTTATGTTTTGTCAATTCATGTTTAGAGATGGGCCCCTTACTCCTTAAACTATATCGACCATTTTGATTTTGAAGGGGGGCCTAATTCTGTGGTGGTTCTTCAACATTTTTCTTGTCAGCATTGTAGATATAGTGATATGCATTCACTGCATGTCCAACAATTTTTCTTTCTATAACCACCTCAAGTTCCTCTGTTTATTCTGTTTGTTTTGTCTGCTCATTTGCTAATAAATTATACGCAATGTGTGCAGCCAGAGCCTTCATGTTTTGATTCCACTAAGGGTATGTTTCATGTGAATGGTATTCCTAATTGAAATAATAGTAATTATCCACATCGGAAATTTCTATATTCATCATAACATTTGAACTATGTGCAAACTTGGCAGGCTGATTGTTGTTCTTACTATTACTCCTTTGAAAAGGGAAGGAATTGGGAAGCTTACTGCTAGTGGAAGTCTTGCTTGACTTCTTCTTTAGCTCTGATATTTCATTGGTGAGTGTCTTCACCATCCTTATCGAGCTTTCGATGTTTGATGATTCCTTTTATTTAGCCTTACTAGAAGAAGGTTGTGACTTCCTACTAGTTTATTTGGAGTCTTTTGATTCATCATCATTTGAAATAAATCTAACCCCGTGCAAGTCATTCTCAATGATGACCGCTTCTACAAAATTTAATGCCAATGTTGCCTTTGTGACTCTTTTCATGAATTGGGAAATGTTGGTGGGAAAGGAAGATGTGTAATAATCAATGGTGATTGAATCATGTAATTATGTGCCCGGGGGAAACTTATTCAATATACGATTGAATTTTTTATTAACATCTTTCATTTTCTCTTTCTTCTCCATCTTGATTCTTCCAAGATCCTTGAGTAACATGGAATGAGTCTTGTCATCAACAAATGTCTCAAGAAATAACTTTTTAAAATACCTCTAAGTATGGATTGAATTGATAGACAGATTGTGGTACCATGTTGCTGCTCTCCCTTCTAATGTATAAGGAAAACTTCTATAGGCCACATCATCATACCTCACCTTCGACATTTGTAGATGCATGTAAAAATCATCGAGGTGATATTCACCCTTTGTCTTCTTATCTGGATCATACTTTGAAATTAAATTTTCCGAATGTCTTGGCATCTTATGTAAATTGTCTAGAAGAGCAAGAGGCCCTTGGGCCATCCAATCCAAATCTTGGTCGCCCATGTTCTTGTCTCCATGTTCTTCATTCTTATCATAATCTAAGGAATCTTCACCATATAATCCATCAAAGAGGTTGTCAGAAAGAAAAATTGTGTCATCCTTGTACCCTTCGTTAAGAGGTGGAAGAGGATCTTGATGTTCTGTATCATCTACAGATTTTGCCAACTCCTCATGAGTGGCAAAGACAAAATATTCCACTATAGAAACTAATATACTGGTACTGGTTGTTTGTTTCTTCTTCAGAAAATGTGGAATAGTCTGCGCTCTAGGAATTAATCCGATAGCCTTGGCGTATTAATGGGTTATAGTTCAAATTTCCTAGATCTGCTCGTAGGTTACCTCACAAGTTGGTTCCGAGCTAGGTTGAGAAGATCCTCTCGCTTTAGGAATCAGAGTCGGCATGTTGCTACCTTGTCCAGAAGAATAATGATTTGGGTGTACGAAGTTATCAACCATAAAAAACTGGCTACCCTCCTTCTAGCACCATAATAATGAAAACACTGGAAACTGCCAACATACATGGGATCTCCCTGATATAAGGTCCCAAATAAACCTCACATCATTTGGTGGAGTCCCATCCAAAATACAGCTCAACTATCGTTTACTTAAAGATATGCCTTGGATTTAGTTGTCAGCATGAGATAGAAGTGCAAATGTCCTTTTGAATGAGCAAGGTAGTGTGCCTTGTGAATGTTCGATTGTAGATGCATCAAAACTCTCTTACTATAGAGGGGAAAATGAAGTGAGACTCTAAGAGAGAAGTAATAATACTACTGTAATGGAGACACACGTAAAAGAGAAAGGTTAATCTAACATCACGCGAAATTGTTCACAAGAATGCAACAATCATTATAAACATAACAACACATTTCCAACAAGAAGCATCAATGTAATTGAAATAGTTCAATTACTCTAGTAATAATGAAATAAAACATAAACCCTAAACATTCAAAGAACAATGTTACAAACATTCACAATCCATGTGTGAAAACATGTTGGCATAGAAGGCTTCAATATTAAGAAAAAGTCCCAAGACTCATAAATACAATGAACACCACTAGCTCCAATAGTGGAGCGTCAGAGCCACGACTTACTCCCCAAAATTACTGACTTTGTCACTTTAATGCCTTGTGGGAGAAGCCAAGGTTAAAAGTCCTTTACATAAGAAATGAGAATATATTTATAACTTGAGGAATTCCCTTTCACATCCTCATGATTCTTATTTCTAACTTCTAGTGACCTTTTGGCATCTACAACCTTTGGAATTCCAAATGGCTTTTGGAATTACATATGAATTTTGGTATTACATGTGTTTTGGATTTCCATGACTCTTTAGTTCATACATGATTCTTGGTCTTCCACTTATTTATCTTTAGAATGATTACAATAGTACATCATGACCTCCACATCATCGTATGATAAGAATTGTAATGTCACTATCTTTGATGACAGGGACTAATAATGACTGATGACATGGACTTTCTATAGTGGTGACATGGCTACCAACTGTATCTTCATTCTTCATGCAAATTCAATCATTGATGTCCTTTACCCTCCCAAGGGTCTTTGATCAAATAGAATTTCCGGGGTTCTTTGATCATAAGGATTCAAGCATGTTCTTCATTCTTTTTGAGTCTCCTTTGTTTTTTCTCCTAGCCCGATCTTCCTCATGTGCACTTGCCATGATGTTTCTGGAATACATGTATCTGCAAATCACTCATGACGAGCAACAATCAACCTGAATATATACTATTCTACCATGTTTCATGCATATTTTATGTTCACGCCTTTCTCATGCTCTCAAGAGGGACAAAAGGGGCTTCAGGGCACATGGGTGCACTTTGGAAGGTTGAAGGCTAAAGGGTAAAGGGTTCAGATCTTCATGGTGTGCTCATGCGCTCAAGAAGCCCAGGAGGATGAAAGGCACATTCCTGAAGGCTAAATATTAATTCTTCACGCCTTCAGAGTGTGCTCAAGTGCTCAAAGGGTCCAAAAGGGCTCATGGCACATTAGGTAATGCTGAAGGGTGAAGCTTAAGGTCTTCAGGGTGTGCCTATGTGCTCAAGGAGGGCACACTTCTTCAAGTTGAAGAAGTGTGATTCAAGGAAGACTTGGTCTCTAGGAGGATGCAATTCAAAGTAAGGAAGGGGGGAAAGGGTTAAGGATTTCACCTTGCACCCTTGGAGGGTGCATGGAAAACTTCTGAATAACAAAGGATTTCCCATCAAGGATTCAAAGTGTGCTCATGCGCTCTTGGCCTTAATGAGTTCTATTTGAAACCAAAGATTTGTCTAAGTCTGGAATATGAGGTAACGGGCGAACATGATGAGTATAGACATAAAACCACTTGAAACACATACCAATTCATCAAAAAACTTAGAAAATCTTGAACAATGATAAATATACATCAAAACACCACTTTATACACATTCCTCATGTGTAATGAGTGTAGTGTGTGCGACTGTGACCCAAAAGTGTCATTTTACAACAACAAAGATATTATGACCACGAAATGCACCAAAATATGTTCTGATCAATGAGACGACGCTTGAGACCATTCAAAGAAACTTGAAACACATAGAATAACATGAAACAACATTAGGTTATCAAAGCGACTCTAGATTCAACAATGATAGTAGGATCCAAAATTCAAATGTAGTGAAATTTTGGAGGGTGTTGTAGCAATGACAACAAGTTAATAAAGGAAAAATAAGTCGAAGGTCATGTGACACGTATTCCGAGCTGAATGTTGGGAAAAACATCCTAGTGTGTGTCACTTTTAATTTATTTATGGTTGAGGAAATTGGCAAAGGCAAAGAGGCAATAATTGGAATTTATTTATGAGAATAGAGGAAAATAGGAGAAAATGGAGATGAAGGTTCACATATTTGCATGAGGAGGAGAATTGATGGAAAAATAGAAGATATTGAAGAAAATAAAGGCCTTAATGATAAAAAGGCTTTCGAGGACCAGTTCACAACTTTTTGTTAGTTTTGTTTTGAAATTAGGTTCAGAGAGAGAAGAGCACTAAGGATGGACCTGATATTAGCGTGGTATCAGAGGGGGTTTCTATTCTCTTTGGGTGATATCTAATACTAGGGTGGTATTAGAGTGAGGTTGCAACACTCGACCTCGAGCTAAAAGTGACTGTCATACATTCACATCAATGTATATATGGTTGTTATGCATGCATTGTCATGGTTATGGTTGTCATGCATGGGGTCATCGTATGTAGTTAGTGTTATCATGTATGATGTCAATATATTGATATGATTATGTATATACATGTATTGTGCTAATATGGATTGATTTTACAGATGAGATAACCTCCCTTGAGCTTCACTAAGGTATGTTGATTATGTTTGTATTTTGGTTATCTGACATGGTATGTTTGCAGGAAAAAGAGGATCAAAGATGACTGCCATAATTGTGGATTACAACACGTGAGACTCTCCTTATAGATCAGATGAGCAACCAAGAGATGAGTAATCTCCTAAAATAGCAGATACCTTGAGAAGTCTAAAGGCATAAATCAAAAGTTGCAAAGCGGTATATGACAAGATCATTTAGTCATAGGAAAGACTAGCCATGGCATAGGAAAAACAAGTAGAAGTCAATGTAATTATTCTTCAGAGTTTGTCATATTTGTAGTGATAGGGATAACCATAGATATTTTATGGACATGAGGAAAAGGATAATGGGGCATATGGTAGCAGATTTTGGTCAGGGTGTAGGTTAGACAAGGATGACACAGTCAAAGATGGTAAGCTTCTGGATACACTTGATAGGAGAGGCAGTGGTTACAAGTTCTATTCTAGTTCTAGTTCAGACATGTGCCATGGTCATCATCGCTATCATTCGTACAGGAGGAGTGAGAGGGGATATTTTCTAGATGAGTTCAAGAAATCCAAGTCACCTACATTCGATGGAGAGTTGAACAAGCTAGAAGATGCAAAGACATGGTTGATTGGAATGAAGAAGTTCTTTGAGCTGCATGACTATATAAAGAATATGAAGGTCATGATAGCTATTTTCAGTCTCAAAGGGAAAGAAGAAATCTGGTGGGAATATGTGAAGCGTGTTAGAGACATTAGTACAAAGGAGCTGAGTTGGCATGAATTCAAGAGACTCTTTAGGAAGAATTACTTGTCAGAAAGGTACTCTAACAGAAAGGCCAAGGAGTTCTATGAGTTGAATATGGGATCTATGAACGACGAGGAGAAAATGACTAAGTTCCTAGAGTTGTTGAGGTATGTGCCTTATCTTAAGTATGAGAAGACAAGAGTTCAATGATTTATCAGTGGAATTCCATTAGCATTCAAGGATCAGATTGAGTATGAGGAGCCTCGGTCACTAGAAGAAGTCATTGGAAAGTTGAAGCACTGTTATGAGAAATTGAAGTGTAAGTCCGAGTATATGTAGGATTGGAAAGGGAATGACAATACTAAATGAAAGTGGCCACCAAAGCGATCAAGACCTTAGGATGCATGTGAGAAGGAAAATGTTGTTCCCTATAAGAAGTTTAATGCAATTGAGAAGGGACATGGGTCTTAGCCTGGAGAGAAGAAAAATAAGGGTAGTGGTAGAGAACTATTGGAGTGTTGGATACATGGAAAAGATAATTGCAAGAAGTGTTATTTGTTGTATCAGGGTGGCTGATCTTAGATCTATAGTTCTTAGGAGGTGCAGACAATTGTGGATGTGGGCTCGATAATTCCTGACATCTATGTAGCTTTTGATAATAAGAAGGTGGATCATCAATCACCCATCATTGAGATGGAAGGTAAGCTCCGTGATAGATTTGTTTCCATTTTGATTGACCCTGGGTCTAATTATAGTTATATTAATCTTGACCTGGTGGATAAGTGTCATTTGAGAAAAGAAGTGGATGCAGAGTCTTGGTTGTTGCAGATGGATACATGTACTAAGAAAAATGTTCATGATTGGGTAAGGGCTTGTGCATTTGATCTTAATGGTATGCCCACATCAGCATATCTAAATGTTCTTTTATTGGGATTGTACAATATGCTTATGGGTATGGATTAGTTGTACCTTCATAGGACTAAGGTCGATTGTTATGAGAAGGCTATCGAGTGCTTGTATGATGATGGAGAAAAGAGAGTCTTGTAGGGAAAGAAGAAGCCTACATCAGGGAGAATGGTTACAACTATGTAGGCAAAGCACAGTTGCAGGAAAGGGTGTGTATTGTTCGCAGTGCATGTTTCCAAAGATAAAGGTAAGGATATTTAGGATGTGGAAGTATTGAAGAGGTATCCAGTTTTGCAGCAGTTTCAAGATGTATTTCCAACATAGGTTTTAGAGTTACTTCCTCAAAGGGAAGTGGATTTCTCTATTGAGTTGGTACTAAGAGTAGCATCCACATCAAAGGAACCTTTCTAGATGAGCACTCCAGAGCTAGTGGAATTGAAGTTGCAGTTGAACGAAATGCTTAACAATGGATACATTAGGCCAAGTCTATCGCCTTGGGGTGCACCAATGTTTCTTGTGAAGAAGAAGGATGATACTCTTAGGTTATGAATTAATTATAGGTAGCTAAACAAGGTGAAAATCAATAATAGGTACCCATTTCCAAGGATTGATGATTTGTTTGATTAGTGTAAGGGAGAAAAAATGTTCTCAAATCATTGATTTGAGATCAGGATATCATTAGGTACACATCAAATAAGAGGACATCTACAAGACTTCTTTCCAGACAAAGTATGGGCATTATGAGTTTGTTGTGGTTCCTTTTGGTTTATCTAATGCTACAACTACTTTCATGTGTTTGATGAATAATGTGTTGCACCCTTTACTGGACAAGTTTGTGATAGTATTCGTTAATGATATATTAATATATTATAAGAATGAGAAAGAGCATGTAGAAAAACTGAAAACAATGTCAAGACTGTTAAGAGAGCATCAGTTGTATGCCAAGCTTAGTAAGTGCATTTTATTTCACACGAAAGTTCATTACTTGGGAAATGTTGTTTCCAAGGAAGGCATAGCAGTGGACCCAGAAAAGATCAGAGCTATCATGGAATGGGAAGCTCCTAGGACTATGTATGAAGTCAGATCATTCATGGGGTTAGCAGGTTATTACAAAGAACTTCTCATAGATTTCCTATCCTATTACATCCTTGTAGAGAAATAGAAATAAGTTTGAATGGAAAAAGGAATGTGAAACTAGTTTTGAGCAGCTAAAGAAATTTCTTACAAATGCTTTAGTTCTAAAGATTTCAGATTTGGATAAATAATTCATGGTGTGTATAGATGATTTCAAGATAGGACTTGGCAGAGTTCTAATGAAAGTGGGACAGGTGGTATTCTATGAGTCAAGGAAACTGAATGAGCATGAGAAAAACTATGTGACACATGATTGTGAGTTGGAAGTGATAATTCATGCATTAAAGATGTGCAAGAACTATCTTCTTGGCAAGATGTTTGTGTTGATGAGTGATCATAGTGGACTGATTTACTTGTTTGACCAATCTAATATGAATACTATGAAATCTAGGTGGTTAGCTACGCTTAGTGATTTTGACTTTGAGATCATGTATATTAAGAGTAAGGAGAATAGGGTTGCAGGTGCTCTTAGTAGAAGAGTGCACGTAAATCACATAGAAACTATGAGTTCGTATGGAACAGATTTACAGGAGAGGATCTTGCAGGCAGGACAACAGGATGACAAGTACCATCAATTTAAGCCCATGTTACATCAGTAGGGTACATGTGATTAGGATGTGGATTATCATCTTATGACAGATGGTTTGGTGAGATTTAGGGAAGGATCTATGTGCTGAACAACTATGAGATCAAGAAGCTTATATTGAGGGAATTTCATGTCAAGCCATATTCAGGTCAATCGGGATATCAAAAGACATTGACAACTATGAATAATTTCTACTATTGGATGAATATGAAGAAAGAGGTAGCCGAGTTCATTGCAAGGTGTTTGGATTGTTAACATGTAAAAGTAGATTGCAACCATCTAGGTGGTTTATTACAATTGATTCCAATTTTGGAATGGAAATGGGAGGTAATTTCCATGGATTTCATTGTAGGTTTACCAAAGACATATAGACAACATGATTCCATCATGGTTGTGATTGACAAAGGTAGCTCACTTCATTCCAGTGAAGTCTACTAATTCATCTAGTGAGGTAGCTTAGGCCTTGTTTAGGGAGATAGTGAGATTGCATGGTATTCCTAAGAAGATTGTATCTGACATAGATGTCAGGTTCACTTCTAGGTTTTGGAAGGAGTTGTTTTCATGTTAAGGGATAGATATAACCTTAAGTACAACTTATCATCCACAGACGAATGGAAAAACATAGAGGGTTAACATGATTCTTTAGAATATGTTGAGGATATATGTTATGCACCAACAATGGAAGTCGGAAGAGTATCTTCCATTGGTAGAGTTTGTGTACAATAATGAGTATTAAGAGTCCTTAAAGATGAGTATGTTGGAGGCACTTTATGGGCAGAGTTGTAATACTCCCATCAGCTGGAGTGATCTAGTGAACAAGATACTGATTGGACAAGACATTGGCAAAGATGGAACAATAAATGCACATTATCAAGAGGAATCTAAAGGCAACACAAGATAGGCAAAATATTTATGTAGATCAAAACATGGCATTTAAGGAGTTTAAGGTTGGGGAGTGTTGAGCCTCACAATTGCTTCTTTTTGACACCCTTTTTCAATCTCCTTATTTCTTTTTGACCTTCATAATCACACAACGGGCATCAAATTGTAGGATTTATGACATGGCATGTATATAATTGTCTTGTATTTCATAAATTGATAATGTTCTTTATTATTTCGTCTAATGTTTACTTCAACTACCGAATTCCAATGATTCGGTAGCCAAGTTTGTGGTTTGATAGGTTCAAAGGTGCTAACTGGAAAACAGAATATATGGGTAGATGGCAATTGATTCAATCAACGATTTCCTCCTACTCTCATGAAATAGATTGATGGAAACAGGTCCCGTGATGCAGTCAAAGATAAAGTCAACCCCTGTAATCGACAACAAACGAGTGAGAATGAGATATACACCTCATGATTTTCTTTGATAATAGAAAATCATGAGAGAATTATGCTATGCTATCTTTTCAAGTTAAAATTAGTATTCCGTTGATAAGGATTAGGCATAGAACTATAAACATTTAATGCTATGAGCTTTATAAGTAAACCTCTTGGCATAAATGAAAATGTTGTTAAGGAGTATGCGACAATAAAGATTTAAACTCTATTTTTAATATCCAGTTTATGAAAGAACCTTTTCATTTCCATGCATGGATTATTTTTTGATCATTAGCGTGATTACGTGCTTCTCGTGGAGGGCCCCCTTGAGCAGTAAGGATTCTTATTCGTTTTCAATAGATAGAATTTCTATATAATTTCATAAGCTTTCTGCCTATTCGATTGAGTAGTTGCATTCTTAATTTCTTTCATAATCGAATTAGGATTGTTTTACTAATTGTTTATTTTGTTTATAGATTCTAGATGCACATGAATTAAGCTTAGCAGGAGTGATATGATTTTATACTTAGACAAAACTTTATTTTCTTATAGAAAAGAGGACGTATTTGCAGAATTAGATGTTACATTCCAAGCACGTGTGATTTATAATTCAAGCAAGTCTGGATGTATTTAAGCAAAGGTTTATTTCATTTTGATTTCAAACAATTGTGAATGCTATTTTTACAGATGTGTGATGAGATTAATAGTAGAATTTCCTTTTGAAATTGAGCGTGTATATAATTTTTGTTGGTGTGAAGAGTATAATTAATTTTCATTTACAACAAGTGTGGTATTGATTTACTTATATGCAGAATTATGATATTTTCTTTCAAAGCAGAGTGTGAGATTTTCCATAAGTAGTTTTTAGTAGAAGAGTGTGATGATCATAGGGATAATATTATTTTTACTAATAGAAGACATGTGCATTTCCATAACTCAATTTAATTTAGAATAAAAGGCTTGTAGTGCATTTACACTTCATAAACTTACTAGCCCTGGTCAATATTTTATGTAAACAATCTAAGATCAATTAAATTGTGAAACATTTTGGCGTTGTTTCTGGGTAAGTGTATATAGGAGTATTTTCTTTCATTAAAAAAAATACAAAAACGATATGCATAGGGAAAAAGATTCTATAGGTAGATTTGTAGGTAGAGGTAAAATCTTAATTCGAACGTCATGACTCACCCCACCACGACCTTGTAGTGCCACACCACCCACTCAAACTCATATTCCATCATTTGCAGGCAAACATAAACTTCCTGAGGTACTTAGATCCAAAATCCAACCTAGAGATTCACCAAACTCATCAACTAAAGCAGTAATAGAAGAAGAAGATCCTACATCCAAAACAAAACGAGTAATTTTCCTATCTTCAATTGGAGAAAGACTTCTAGGAAAAGAACTAAAAATCCCTAGTGAAGAAGAGGAGGAAGAAACTTATTTTAAATTGCCATTGATAGAAAAACCATAAGAGCTAGAAGAGGAATTAGAAAATCCAATTTTGGAACCCTATATTTGTTCTCAAGAATCTACAACGACTGGAGAAGGGGAAGGAGAGGTACATAATATTAATGGTGAACAACCTAGGATTGGAGGAGGAAGAGGAGGAAATAGGGGAGGAGGAAGAGGTGGAGGAAGAGGGAGAGGAGGAGGTAGAGGAGATATAGAACCCTTTGGATTTCCTATCCTCGATGAATATACAACGTCTACAATGAAAAATATCTCACCCTCCATCCTTCCAAATTTTCACGGATTAAGAAGCGAGGATCTTGAAACATTTCTCTTTGAATTTGAATTCTTATGTAGATCTTATGATTACTTGCTTGACCCTCAAAAGTTGAAATTGTTTCCAACAACTCTTAAGGATGCAACATTAAATGGTTCATGGGCTTAGGAGCACATTCTATAAGAACATGGGAAGAAATTAAAACTACATTCTTAGAGAAATATAAGGACTGCTGTATGCCCCATAATGTTAAGGATGAAGTCTTTAAAATGATGCAAAAAGAAGATGAAAATATTGAAGATTTCATTGAAAGATTTTCTTATAATGTTAAAAGGGATAAAATGAATGAATTAGATGAAGAAACTTGGAAATCTCTCTTATTAAAATGCATCAGAGATGAGTGGATTGATCTTCTCAATTTGATGGGTAAGGGAGATATTTCTCAGTTATCATTTGGGGAAATTTGTGAGTAATGCATACACATTTCAAGAGGAAAGGCAAGAACTGAGAAAAATCCAAGAAATCATCTCATGTCTAGGATTAATAAATCTGCAGATGGAACAATAATTAGGGCTAAATTAGGTAATTTGTTTGACAACTTAAAAAAAATTAAAAATTCTGGGGAGTCTTAGTGAAAAAATAGGTACTCTTAAAGTACAAAAAGGCAAAATGTTGAAAATGTTGCTTTGTCAATATTTTGTCCCAAATGTAGAAAAAAACATGCTTTGAGAGAATGTCCTCTTGATTAAAAAAGTGTAGAAACCCATGTTATATGTGCAGAGAATCATGGTACAAAGGAATGTCCTTCGATATCAGGTCTTAAATTTTTTTTATCAAGAATAAGTAATCCCAAACCAAGTAGAGCCTCTTCGTTTTATTGCTAAAAGACCATGACAAAACTCACAACCAAATATGACTCAAGGTTTTAACACTCAAGCATTTGCACAACCATCACAAAACAATTGGATTGAACCCATGCCTTGGCAATCTTTGCCCCAACCTTGGGCACAAGGATGGAAAAATCCTTATGGAAAATATCGTCAATATTCTCAGTATCAACAACCTTACCCTGTTTTTCCTCCACAATATTTTCCTCAACATGTTCAACCAACTCAACCTCATAATCCAAATCCACAATTTTCATTACCATTTCCTCAAAGACCAAACCAATTGCCTGCTCAACCAATTCCAAATCCAAATAATAATAAAAATTCACAACTTGTTTACAATATGGAAGTAAAAAATTTCCAAACCTACATGATAACTCCATTAGATCTAAACAATGTCCAACTTAGATCTAGTAAATTTTGGAAAATAAGTCCCCATCTGTCATTATTCAGGAATCTGAAAAGGAGAATCTCTCTGAAAAAAGAGAAATCTCTTAATCAATAAGAAAAATCTAAAAAAAAAACCACCCTTGTACATTCTAATGATATTCCAATAAACTCAACTCCTATCATAGAACAACCTTAAGTATCTATCCAAACACCACCTTTTCCTGAGAGATTAAAAATTGATAAAGGGGTAGAAAAACATATTTTTTTGCCTGGTTATGATATGATAGATGAACTGAAGAATGTTTGTATACAAATTCCTTTGCTACAAGCTATCAAAGAAATGCCAATATTTTCAAAGACAATTAGGGAGTTAAGTATTAAAAGACCAGGAAGAAAAAGAAATTAAGTCAAAAGAATTCAATTAGTTGGAAAAATTGCAGATATCATGAGGGGAAAAACAAAAATTCAAGAATGTCTTCATCTAGGAAGTTCCATTGTGAAAAAAAGTATAAATGGTATCAAAATTCCAAACACATTGACTGATTTAGGAGAAGCTATAAACATCATGAGTAAATAAACTATGAATCAATTGAAACTTCCTAATCTTCAATATACAGTTACATTGTTACAATTAGCAGACAAATATGTTATTAAACCTAATGGTGTATTAGAAGACATATTTGTATCCTTAGATTCTTGGGAATATCCTATTGATTTTATGATTTTAACACCCAAGAATAATTTAGGAGGACATCCATTTATTCTAGCAAGACCATGGTTAGCTACAGCTAATGCTTTTATCAGTTGTAGAGATGGTGATATGTTTATTTCTGATGGAAGTTCAAAAAAGAAATTCACATTATATCCTCTTGCAAAACCAACAATAGAAGTAGAAAGTGAAGAATGGATACATGATGATATTGATATACGACCAATCTTTGTTACTTCACGAATAGATGAAGAATATCATATCTTGAATTTAATGGAAAATAATTAGTCTTCCTCATATTGTGAATCTAATCAATGTTTCCAAGAATAATTTAATATTGAATATTTGTCATCTCGTCAGTTATCTTTACATTCTATGGAAAAATTTTGTAATTCTTCAATATAACTTTTTCTAGGAAAAACATTGAATATCAATAATAATCTGGAAGAATTTCAAAAGAAAGACTTAATAAAGATGTTACAAGAACATTCCTTTGCTTATGAATGGCAGTATAATGACATGAAAGGAATTGATCCTAATACTTGTATACATCGTATTTACATTGAAGAAAATGTTAAACCAATCTGACAACCTCAGAGAAGAATGAATCCAAATTTGAGAGAAATTGTTAAAGAGAAACTAAAAAAATTGTTAAATGTGAATTTCATTTATCCAATATCAGATAGCGAGTGGGTTTCACCATTGGTAATTTTCTCTAAAAAGAATGGAAAATGGAGAGTATTCATTGACTATAGGGAATTGAGTAAAGATACCTTAAAAGATCATTTTCCACTTCTTTTTATAGATCAAGTTTTAGATACACTAGCAGGAAAGAAATATTTCTCATTCTTGGATTGTTTTAATGGATATAACCAGATCCAAGTAGCTCCAGAAGATAAAGATAAAACCACTTTTACCTGTCCTTGGGGAACCTATGCCTACTGAGTACTTCCTTTTGGGTTATGTAATGCACCTACAACATTCCAAAGGGAAATTTTAGGAATTTTCTCTGATCTAATACATGATTGTGTGAAAGCTTATATGGATGATTTTACTACTTATGGAAATTCCTTTGAAGAAACTCTTAAAAATTTGGGAAAAGTTCTCATTGGATTTAAGGAAGCAAATCTTTCATTAAGCCATGAAAAATGTTTTATGATGTTTACTGAGGCAATTGTTTTAGGACACCATATTTCAGGGAATGGAATTAGAGTGGATACATCTAAAGTAGAAGTTATTTCTAAATTATCAATTCCAACTTGTGAAAGAGATGTCAAAATTTTTCTTGGCTTCTCCACTTTTCAAATTGCTCATGAAAGATTGTGAGTTCTTTTGCAGTTCTGGCTGCCAAAAATATTTTGAAACACTAAAAGAAAAGATTTTTGAAGCACCTATTCTAAGAGGCCCAAAATAGAAGTTACCTTTTCATATTTCAATCGATGCTTTAGATACAACATTAGGAGATGTATTAGGACAAAAGGATTTAACTTCTTATGCCATTAACTATACTAGTAAAAATTTGACTCTTGCTAAGTTAAATTATACTGTAAAAGAAAATGAGTTTTTAGTTGTTGTCCATGCCATTAATAAATTCAGACATTACATTACTATTTATGAAACCTTTGTACTTACAGATCATTCTGCAATTAGGTACTTAATGAATAAACCAATCACTAATGGCATAACAAGAATTCAATTATACTATTTTGGATCGACCTTGAAAACAAAATACAGTTGCTGACTTTCTATCTAGGATTCAAAATGATAATAATGATGTACCTATAGAATATATTTATCTTGATGAATATATTTTTGCAGTATCTATTAAATTTCCTTGATTTGCAAATATTGCTAATTATTTGGCTACAGGAAAGTTACCATTATATTTGTATCCTCGAGAGAAAAGAAATGCAATTCAAATTAGTGAATCTTATTCATGGATGGATGGAGAATTATAAAAGGTGGGGCCAAACTTGATCATTCAGAGATATGTCATAGAAGATGAAGAAATATTAAAGGCTTGTCATGATGAACCATGTGGAGGACACTTCATTGATAAAAGAACTGCTTACAAAGTCCTTCTCTTAGGATATTATTGGCCTTCCCTTTTCAAGGATGCCAACTAATATGTAAAGAGATTTGATAGTTGTTAAAGAATGGGGAAACATGTTCCTTAAGATGAAATTCCTCTACAACCTCAGGTACTCATTGAAGCTTTTGAAAAATGGGCTCTGAATTTCATTGGTCCAATCAATCCACCATCAAGACAAAAAGCTATATTCTTGTTTGCACTGATTATGTTACAAAATGGGTAGAAGATAAAGCACTTCCTTTTGCTACTAAAAATGTTGTAGTTTCATTTCTTTTTGAGAATATTTTTATTTGTTTTGGTGTCCCAAGGAAAATTGTGGCAGATCAAGGTACTCAATTTACATCCAAGTTGGTACAGATGATAATGGAGGAATATAAAATCAAACATTGAAAGTCCAATCCATATCACCCATAGGCAAACGGACAGGTGGAATCCACCAATAAAGTAATTGAAGCAATTCTTACCAGGATTGTGCATCTGCATAGAAGAGATTGGGCAGAAAAGCTTTCAAAATCTTTATGGGCATAATGTAACACATGGAGAAACACTACATGACATACTCCCTATGAAATTGTTTATTGGAAGTAAGTCTTATTTCCTATTGAGTTCCAAGTAAATACTTTTAAGAAAACAATTAAATTAGGTCTTGACCTATATGAAGCATAGAAACAAAAAATAGAGCCGCTGAATGAACTAGAGGAGATAATACATGATGTTATTCAAAGAACCAACATAGTTCAACAAAAAAGATCCAAGTGGCATGACAAGTACTTAAAAGAAAGGAAATTACAGTTAGGAGATTGGGCATTACTTTTCGACTCAAAGTTTAAAGATTTTCAAGGAAAATTTCAAACTCATTGGCTTAGGCCTTATGAGATTGAAACTGTGTTTGAGAATGGTGCAGTCAGGATCGGAACCATTGATGAAGAAAGAGTGACATTCCTTGTAAATGGTCATCGACTGAAAATTTATCACAAGCCATTGACAAAGGAGGAATTTGTTAAATATTTTCTAGACAATATTGATTTAAAGTTGGTTAGGAAGGAATTTCCTTCCTCTCCAACTTGACTCACAAAGCCTTTTGTTTTGTAAACATTAAAAAAATAAAATTGTATAAACATGAAAACCAACATTGTTGGCATGTTTATACAAAAAATTTAGGATGAAAACCGAGTATTCTTGGCACCTTGGATTTTCTTCAACCCTAATCTAATCCCATTTTCTTTAAAACCCTCTTTTTATTTTTTTCAAAATAGGAAGCTACAGAATTTTTGAGAATCTGCAACTTTAACAAAATTCTGCAACTGATATTGACAGGGATCATCAACTAGGATAATTGAAGATTTTGGCAGAAAAGAATGATCAAGCTTAAAATTGAAGACATTTAAGGAAAATTCAGAAAGGTTAATCAAAGCATTAATTTAAAGGTATGTAAATATTAGATTACATAATAAAGGTAAAAAACATTAGATTATGAAATAAGATAGACGTTGCTACCACCATTAAAAATAATCATTACTATTACAACTTCGAACTAAGTTATAAATACTATGGTCTATCAATGAAGTTGGCCGTAAGCCCATTCATCATTCATCATTACACAAATATTCCACTCCATAAACCTTGTTTCATTGATAATTCTGTTCTCATTCATATTCCATTTTCCCGAAGGCCTTTTTCACTCATTTCCATTAAGTGATTTCACTCTCATCCATACTCAGAACTCCAAAACCATTTGCACTCCATGACCCTATCAAAGGAAGAAATTGCAGGTTAAAACTTCGCCAACATGGGGGTTATTGTGAGGATAGAGTCGAATGGGAAGAAATTCATGGAAGGATATCCACAAGTCAAATAAATGGTAAAACATGCACAATGGTTGAATTCTTAGAAATATTTGACGACTATGACAGAGAAGCGACCAAGTCTTTTACCTGAGCGTTTGATGGAGTGGAAGCAGAGATTGGGGATACTAAAATAGTGGTGATATAATCTTTCATGGCGGAAGTAACTGGATTACCTAGGGTTGGTGAGAGATGGTTGAAAAAAAGAGGAATTGAAGGAAATGAATGGAAGACATTTATGAAAAACCCAGGTATGGATAATTCAGTTTTTAAGAAAGGCATCCCAAGTACAACTCTTACAATCAAATGGAGAAATTTACTGCTGATTACCCAAAAATTCATTACTTGTGAAGGTAGGATCAACTGTATGTTTTTCTATCATATATGTTTGATGAGCATTTTCTTGAGGGTAATGAAATTAATCTGCCTTATTTCTTACTCAATAGTATAAATAAAATGACTAGTAATACTGAAAGGAAAATACAGTCTATTGAGGATACTATGTATCATCATGGTCTGATAAAAATGTTAATTGAAGCCCACCTCGAAATTATAGGAGATGATTGGGAAAGTTTTTTAGTCAGGAATAATTTTAAAGAGATAGAGCAAGAAGAACCCAACAACAAAATAAAAAGTAGAAGAAAGCTATCTCTAAACCCTAAAGATGACCTACCTCTACAACTAGAGAAACCCTCAGAAGAAGAAACTCCTCTTGTTGATTTGTATTAGAATGTCTTAAGAAGAAGAATATCAGAAGAAGAAAAACCAGTGATAAGGAAGAAAGTATGTCTAGAAAGAAATTAGAGGAAATAAAATAGGAAAAGACTGAACAAGCAAACGTTCAAAAGCAAATTCCTCTTACTAAAGCCTCATCTACTATCAGGAGAAGTGCAAGACTAAAAAAATCAACAAAGGAATCATCTCGACAATCTCTAAAGTTTGTCAATATGGAGGAGGATGAACTAAATATTCCATCGCCTATAGTTCCATCACTAGTTTTATCACCAGTTTCAACACCAATTTCTAATACAGTAAGAATAACGCCTGAAATTGACCCAGTTCAACAAGAGATATATGATTGTGTAGAGTCTTTGGAGAAAAAGCTACAGAAAAGGCCACTGCATCCTCCTCAAATCAATAAAAAGGAATTTCGTTTGATAGTCCACAAGAGCCTCCAATTGTAAATACTCTCAAACAAGGAATTTTTGAATTGGAGACACTAAACAGAGACTTAAGACATGAACATGAAATGTTGAAAGTGCAGAATGAAATACAAAAGACCAAAAATGACAATTTTCAATTACATCTTGCTCTATGGTATGATAAGAATAAGAATCTAAAGGAAAAGAACAAATCCATTAAGAGAAAGGTCATAAGTATGAAGTATAAGATTCTAATGAAGAAACCAAGGATGGCAGTCACTAAGAAAAATGAAAAGAAGACAAATCTAGATGTTTTAGCTCAAGCTTTTGAAGGGGTTCAGTAACAAGCAAGGTTCATCAGTTTTGAAATTTTTGCATGAGGACATGCAATGAATTCTGTGTGGGGGAATGTTGAGCCTCACAATTGCTTCTTTTACACCCTTTTGTTCTCTCTTTATTAATTTTTGACCTTCATAATCACACAGTGGACATGAAATTGTAGGATTTATGACATGGAAGGTTTTTAATTGTCTTGTATTTCATAAATTGATAATGTTATTTATTATTTAGTCTAATTTTTTCTTCAGCTACCGAATTGCAATGATTCTACAACTAATACATGAGTCTACAGCCAAGTCCATGGTTTGACAGGTTCCAAGGTACCAATTGGAAAGCGAAATATATGGGTAGATGGAAATTGATGCACTAAATGATTTCCTCCTACTCTCATGAGATCGATGGAAGTAGGTCCCGGTGATGCAGTCAAAGATAAAGTCAACCCTATAATCGACAACACGCGAGTGAGAACAAGATATACACCTCATGATTTTCTTTGATAATAGCAAATCATGAGCGAATTATGCTACATTATCATTTCAAGTTAAAATTAGTATTCTGTTGACAAGGACTATGCATAGAGATTTGAATAGTTAATTCTCTAAGATTTATAAATAAACCTCTCGACAGAAATGAAAATATTATTAAGGAGTACACGATAGTAAATATTTAAACTCTGTTTTTAATATCCAGTTTATGAAACAACCTTTTTGTTTCCATGTGTGGTTTATTGTTTTATCATTAGCGTGATTACCTGCTTCTCATGGAGGGCCCCCTCAAGCAGTAAGGATTCTTGTTCATTTTTAGTAGATAGAATTTCTATATAATTTCGTAAGCTTTCTACCTATTCGATTGAGTAGTTGCGTTCTTAATTTCTTTCAAAATCCAATTAGGATTCTTTTACTAATTATTTCTTCTGTTTATAGATTTTGGATGCACATGAATTAAGCTTAACAATAGTGATATGATTTTATACTTAGACAAAATTTTATTTTTCTTGTAGAACATAGGATTTATTTGTAGATTTAGATGTTACATTCTAAGCCTGTGTGATTTATAATTCAAGCAAGTATGGATGTATTTAAGTAGAGGTTTATTTCATTTTGATTTCAAACAATTGTGAATGTTATTCTTACCAATGTGTGATGATATTAATAGTAGCCTTTCCTTTTGAAATTGAGTGTGTATATAATTCTTGTTGGTGCGAAGAGTGTAATTAATTTTCATTTAAAACAAGTGTGGGATTGATTTATTTATATGTAGAATTGTGAGATTTTGTTTCAAAGCAGAGTATGAGATTTTCCATAAGTAGTTTTTAGTAAAAGAGTGTGATCAACATAGGGATACTATTATTTCCACTAATAAATGACATGTGCATTTCCATAACTCAATTTAATTTAGAATAAAGGGCTTCTAGCATATACAATGCATTTACACTTCATCAACTTACTAGCCTTGTTTGATAATTTATGTAAATAATTTAAGAACAATTAAATTGTGAAACATTTTGGCACCGTTGCTGGGGAAGTGTATGTAGGAGTCTTTCCTTTTATTTAAAAAAAATAAAAATAAAATGATATGCATAGGGAATGAGATTCTAGAGGTATATTTGTAGGTAGATGTAAAACATTAATTCCAACATTATCGCTCACCCCATCACAACCTCGTAGTGCTAAACCATCCACTCAAACTCATATTCCATCATTTGTAGGAAAACATAAACTTCCTAAGGTACTTAGATACGAAATCCAACCAAGAGATTCACCAACCATATCAATTAAAGCAGTAATAGAAGAAGAAGATCCTACATCCCCAACAAAAGGAGTAGTTTTACTGTCTTCAATTGGAGAAAGACTTCTAGGACAAGAACTAGAAATCCCTAGTGAAGAAGAGGAGGAAGAAACTTATTTTAACTTACCATTGATAGAAGAACCATAAGATCTAGAAGAGGAGTTAGAAAACCAAATTTGGACCCCTATATTAGTTTTGAAGAATCTATAATGGTTGGAGAAGGGGAAGGAGAGGTGCATAATATTAATGGTGAACAACCTATGATTGGAAGAGGAAGAGGAGGAAATAGGGGAGGGGGAAGAGGTGGAAGAGGTGGGGGAAGAGGGAGAGGAGGAGGTAGAGGAGATCCAGGAAACCTTTGGATTTCCTATCCTCGATGAATATACAACATCTACAATGAAAAATATCCCACCCTCTATCCTTCCAAATTTTCATGGATTAAGAAGCGATGATCCTGAAACATTTGTCTTTGAGTGTGAAGTATTGTGTAGATCTTATGATCACTTGCTTGACCCTCAAAATTTGAAATTTTTTCCAGCAACTCTTAAGGATGGAACATTAAAATGGTTCATGGGCTTAGGAGCACATTCTATAAGAAGATGGGAAGAAATGAAAACTACATTCTTAGAGAAATATAAGGACTACTATATGCCCCATAATGTTAAGGATGAAGCCTTTAAAATGATGCAAAAAGAAGATGAAAATCTTGAAGATTTCATTGAAATATTTGCTTATAATGTTAAAATGGCTACAATGAATGAATTAGATGAAGAAACTTTGAAAGCTCTCTTATTAAAATCCATTAGAGAAGAGTGGATTGATCTTCTCAATTTGATGGGTAAGGGAGATATTTATTAGTTATCATTTAGAGAGGTTTGTGAGTTATGCATACACATTTCAAGTGGTAAGGAAAGAACTGGGAAAATTCAAAGAGATCCTCTCATGTCTAGGATTAATAAATTTGTAGTTGGGACAATAAGTAGGGTGAATTAGTAATTTGTTTGACAACTTTAAAAAAATCTTTTGGGGAGCCTTAATGAACAAATAGATACTCTTAAGGTACAAAACAAGCAAAATGCTGAAAATGTTGCATTGTCAATCTTTTGTCCCAAATGTAGAAAAAAGCATGCTTTGAGAGAATGTCCTCTTGATTTAAAAAGTGTAGAAACCTGTATTATATGTGCAGAAAATCATGATACAAAGGAATGTCCTTCGATATCATGTCTTAAAGCTATTTATTAAGAATAAGTAATACCAAATCAAGTAGAGCCTCTTTGTTTTATTGCTAAAAGACCATGGCAAAATTCACAACCAAATATGACTCAAGGTTTTAACACTCAAACATTTTCACAACCATCACAAAGCAATTGGACTGCACCCATGCCTTGGCAATCTTGGCCTCTACCTTGGGCACAAGGATGGAGAAATCCTTATGGAAAATATCCTCAATATCCTTAGTATCAAAGATCAAATCAATTGCTTGCTCAACCACTTCCAAATCCAAATAATAATAAAAATTCACAACCTATTTACAATATGGAATTACAAAATTTCCAAATCTACATGATAACTCCATTAGGTCTAAATAATGTCCAACTTAGATCTGGTAGAGTATTGGAAAAGAAGTCCCGATCAATTGTTATTTAGGAATTTGAAAAGGAAAATCTCCCTAAAAAAGGGAAATCTCTTAATCAAGAAGAAAAATCTAAAAAAAAAACCACCCCTATACATTCTAATGATATCTCAATAAATTCAAGTCCCAACATAGAACAATCTTCAGTATCTGTCCAAACACTACCTTTTCCTGAGAGATCAAAAATTGATAAAGGGGTAGAAAAATGGATTTTATTGCCTGATTATGATATGATATATGAACTAAAGAACGTTTGTATACAAATTCCTTTGATACACGCTACCATATAAATGCCAATATTTTCAAAGACAATTAGGTTGTTAAGTATTAAAAGACTAGGAAGAAAAATAAAAGAAGTCAAAAGAATTCAATTAGTTGGAAAAATTGAAGATATCATGATGAGAAAAACAATAATTCAAAAATATCTTGATTTAGGAAGTCCCATTGTGAAAACACATATCAATGGTATCAAAATTCCAAACACATTGATTGATTTAGGAGCAGCTATAAACATCATGAGTAAACAAACTAATCTTCAATATACACCTACATTGATACAATTAGAAGACCTATTATTAAATCTGATGGTGTATTAGAAGACATATTTGTATCCTTATATTCTTGGGAATATCCTAGTTATTTTATAATTTTAACACCCAAGAATAATTTAGGAGAACATCCATTGATTCTAGGAAGACCATGGTTAGCTATAACTGATGCTTTTATAAGTTGTCGATCTGGTGATATGTTTATTTCTGATGTAAGTTCAACAAAGAAATTCACATTATATCCTCCTGTAAAAACAATAATAGAAGTAGAAAGTGAAGAATGGATATATGATGATATTGATATACGACCAATCTTTGTTACTTCCCAACTAGATGAAGAAGACTAGATTTTGAATTTAATGGAACATAAAGAGTCTTCCTCATATTGTGAATCTAATCAATGTTTCCAAGAATAATGTAATATTGAATATTTATCATCTCACCAGCTATCTTTACATTCTATAGAAAAATTTGGTAATTCTTCAATATATTTTTTTCGAGGAAAAACCTTGGATATCAATAATAATCTATAAGAATTTCAAAAGAAAGACTTAATAAATATGTTACAAAAAATTCCTTTGCTTATGCATGGGAGTAAAATGACATGAAAGGAATTGATCCTAATAGTTTTATACATCATATTTACATTGAAGAAAATGCTAAACCAATTCGACAACCTCAAAGAAGAATGAAGCCAAATTTGAGAGAAATTGTTAAAGAGGAATTACAAAAATTGTTAAAAGTGAATTTCATTTATCCAATATTAGATATCCAGTGGGTTTCACCATTGGTAATTGTTCCTAAAAAGAATTGAAAATGGAGAGTATGGAGAGTATGCATTGACTATAGGGAATTGAATAAAGGTACCTTAAAAGATCATTTTCCACTTCTCATTCTTGGATTGTTTTAGTAGATATAACCAAATCCAAGTAGCTCTAGAAGATCAAGATAAAACCACTTTTACCTTTCCATGGGGAACCTATGCCTACCGAGTACTTACTTTTGGGTTATGTAATGAACCTGCAACATTCCAAAGGGAAATTTTAGGAATTTTCTTTGATCTAATTCATGATTGTGTGGAAGTTTATATGGATGATTTTATTGTTTATGGAAATTCCTTTGAAGAAGGTCTTAACAACCTGGAAAAATTTCTCATTAGATGTAAGGAAACAAATCTCTCATTAAGCCATGAAAAATGTTTTCTGATGTTTATCGAGGGAATTGTTTTAGGACACCATATTTCAAGGAATTGAATTAGAGTGTATACATCTAAATTAGAAGTTATTTCTAAATTATCAATTCCAACTTGTCAAAGAGATGTCAAAGGTTTTCTTGGTTTTACTGGTTACTATAGAAGATTCATAGAAAACTTTACAAAAATTGCTTCTCCACTTTTCAAATTGTTCACGAAAGATTTTGAATTCATTTGGAATTTTGATCGCCAAAAAGCTTTTGAAACACTGAAAGAAAATATTTCTGAAGCACCTATTATATGAGGACCAAACTGGAAGCTATATTTTGATATTTCAATTGATGCTTCAGATAGAGCATTAGGGGTTGTATTAGGACAAAATGATTCAACTTAGTATACCATTTATTATACCAATAAAAATTTGACTCCTGCAGAGTTAATTGCACTATAACAGAAAATGAAGTTTTAGCTGTTGTCCATGCCATTAATAAATTTAGACATTAAATCACTGGTTATGAAACCTTTGTACATACAAATCATTTTGCAATTAGGTACTTAATGAATAAACCAATCACTAATTGTAGAATTACAAGATGGTTATTGTTGTTACAAGAATTCAATATTACTATTTTGGATCGACCTGGAAAACAAAATACAGCTGCTGAATTTCTATCTAGGATTCAAAATGATAATAGCTATGTACCCATAGAAGATTTTTATCCTCATGAATATCTTTTTGCAGTATCCATCAAATCTCCTTGGTTTGCAGATGTTGCTAATTATTTGGCTACAAGGAAGTTACCATTATATTTGTCTCCTCGAGAGAAAAGAAAGGTAACTCAAATTAGTGCATCTTATTCATGGATGGATGGAGAATTATATAAGACAGGACCAGACTTGATCATTCAGAGATGTGTTAGAGAAGATGAAGTACTAGAAATATTAAAGGCTTGTCATGATGAACCATGTGGAGGACACTTTGCTGATAAAGAAATAGCTTACAAAGTCTTTCTCTTAGGATATTATTGGTATTCCCTTTTCAAGGATGCCAAAGAATATGTAAAGAGATGTGATAGTTGTCAAATAATGGGGAAACATGTTCCGTAAGTTGAAATTCCTCTACAATCTCAGGTACTCATTAAACCTTTCAAAAAATGGGCTCTAGATTTCGTTGGTCCAGTCAATCCACCATCAAGAAAAAAAGGTACATTATTGTTTGCATTGATTATGTTACAAAATGGGTAGAAGCTAAAGCACTTCCTTTTGCTATTGAAAATGCTGTAGTTTCGTTTCTTTTTTAGGATATTTTTACCCGTTTTTGTGTCTCAAGGGAATTTGTGACACTTCCAAGGACTCAATTTACATCCAAGTTAGTACAGAAGATAATGGAGGAATATAAAATCAAACATCAAAATTCCACTCCATATCACCCACAGGAAAATGGACAGGTGGAATCCACCAATAAAGTAATTGAAGCAATTCTTACCAAGAATATGCATCTGCATATAAGAGATTGGGAAGTATTTCGGAAGCTTTATGGGCATAACGTACCACATGGAGAAACACTACAGGACATACTCCCTATGAACTTGTTTATGGGAAGCAAGTCTTACTTCCTATTGATTTCCAAGTAAAGAATTTTAAGACAATAGTGAAATTAGGTCTTGACCTATCTGAAACATGAAAACAAAGAATAGAGCAGTTGAATGAACTAGATGAGATGAGACATGATGCTATTCAAAGAACCAACATAATTCAACAATAAAGATCCAGGTGGCATGAGAAGTACATAAAAGAAAGGAAATTTCAGCTAGGAGATTGGGCATTACTTTTCGACTCAAAATTTAAATATTTTCAAGGAAATTTCAAACTCATTGGCTTGGGGCTTATGAGATTGAAACTGTGTTTGATAATGGTCAATTAGGATTGAAACCATTGATGAAGAAAGAGTGACATTCCTTGTAAATCGTCATCGATTGAGAATTTATCACAATCCATTGACAAAGGAGGAATTTGTTAAATATTTTCCAGATAATATTGATTTAAAGTTGGTTAGGAAGGATTTTCCTTCTTCTTCAACTTGACTCACGAAGCCTTTTATTTTCTAAACATTTTTTTTTTGTATAAACATGAAAACCAACATTGTTGGAATGTTTGTAGAAAAAATTAAGGATGAAAACCAAGTATTCTTGGCACCCTAGATTTTATTCAACCCTATTCTAATCCCATTTTCTTTTAAACCCTCTTGTTATTTTTTTCAAAATAGGAAGCTACAACTCTGTTTAGAATCTGCAGCTTTAACAAAATTCTGCAACTGATATTGACAGGGATCATCAACTAGGATAATTGAATATTTTGGCAGAAAAGAATGATCAAGCTTACAATTGAAGACATCTAAGGACAATTCAGAAAGGCTAATCAAAACACTAACTTGAAGGTATGTAAATATTAGATTAAATAATGAAGGTAAAAAGCATTAGATTATGAAATAAGATAGACATTGCTACTGCCATTCAAAATAATCATTACTATTCCAAATTTGAATTGAGTTATAAATACCATGTCCTATCAATGAGTTGGCAGTAAACACATTCATCATTCATCATTCATCATTACACAGATACTCCACTCCATAAACCATGTTTCATTGATAATTCCACTCTCATTCATATTCCATTTTCCCAAATGCCTTTTCACTCATTTCCATTAAACGATTTCACTCTCATCCATATTCAGACCTCCAAAACCATTTGCACTCCATAACCCTGTCAAAGGAAGCAATTGCAGGTTAAAACTTCGCCAACATGGGGGTTATTGTGAGGATAGAGCTGAATGGGAAGAGATTAATGAAAGGATATCCACAAGTCGAATTGATGCTGCAGTAGGCACAATGGTTGGAATTTGTAAAAATATTCCACGACTATGATAGAGAGGTGACCAAGTCTTTTACCCGAGCGTTTGATGGAGTGGAAATGAAAATTGGGGATATTAAAATAGTGGTGATAGAACCTTTCATGGCAGAAGTAATTGGATTACCTAGGGTTGGTGAGAGATGGTTCAAAAACAAAGGAATTGAAGGAAATTAATGGAAGACATTTCTTAAAAACCCAAGTATGGATACTTTATTTTTTAAGAAAGGTATCCCAAGTACAAATCTTATAACCAAATGGAGAAATTTACTGTTGATTATCCAAAAATTAATTACTTGTGAAGCTAGGTTTGACCGTCTGTTTTTCTATCATATACATTTGACGATGCATTTTCTTGAGGGTAATGAAATTAATCTGCCTTATTTCTTACTGAATAGTCTAAAAAAATGACTAGTAATACTCAAAGGAAAATAGAGTCTATTGAGAATACTATGTATCATCATGGTCTAATAAAAATATTAATTGAAGGCCACCTCGAAAGTATAGGAGATGACTGGGAAAGTTTTTTAGTTAGGAATCATTTTAAAGAGATAGAACGAGAAGAACCTAGCAACAAAATAAAAAGTAAAAGAAATTTATCTCTAAACCCTAAAGGTGACCTACCTCTACAACCAGAGAAACCCTCAGAAGATGGAATTCCCCTTGCTGATGTATTAGAAAATCTTAAGAAGACGATTATTAGAAGAAGAAAAACCCGTGTTAAGGAAGAAAGTATGTCTAGAAATAAATAAGAGGAAATAGAACATGCAAAGACTGAACAAACAAAAGTTCAAAAACAAATTCCTCTTAGTAAAACCTCATCTACTGTAAGGAGAAGTGCAAGACTTAAAAAATCAACAAAGGAATCATCTCGACAATTTGAAAGGTTTATCAATTTGGAGGAAGATAAAGAACTAAAGATTCCATCATCTATAGTTCCATCACCAGTTTCATCACCAATAGCTAATACAACAAGAATAACAGCTTAAATTGACCCAGTTCAATAAGAGATACATGATTGTATAGAGTCTTTGGATAAAAAAACTACAAAAAATGCCACTACATCCTCAAATCAAGAAAAAGGAATTCAATATGATAGTCCACAAGAACCTCCAATTGTGAATACTCTCAAACAAGAAATTTTTGAAATGAAGACACTAAACAAACAGTTAAAACATCAACATGAATGTTGAAAGTGGAGAATGAAATACAAAGGGCTAAAAATGACAAAATTCTCTTACATCTTGCTCTATGGTATGATAAGAATAGAAAGCTAAAGGAAAAGAAAAAATCTCTCAAGAGAAAGTCATAAGTATGAAGTATAAGATTCTGATGAAGAAAAAGGAAAAGAAGATAAATTTGGATTTTTAGCTCAAGTTTCTGAAGGCGTTCAGTAATAGGCAAAGTTCATCTCTTTTGAAATTTTTGCATGAGGACATGAAATGAATTTTGTGTGGGGGAATGTTGAGCCTCACAATTGCTTCTTTTTGACACCCATTTTCACTCTCTTTATTAATTTTTGACCTTCATAATCACACAATGGGAATCAAATTGCAGGATTTATGACATGGCAAGTATATAATTGTCTTGTATTTCATAAATTGATAATGTTCTTTATTATTTAGTCTAATGTTTTATTCAGCTACTGAATTGCAATGATTTTGCGACTAATACATGATTCTATAGCCAAGTCCGTGGTTTGACAGGTTCCAAGGTGCTAGTTGGAAAGAGAGATATATGGGTATATGGCAATTGATTCACTCAACGATTTCCTCCTATTCTCATGGGATCGATGGAAGCAAGTCCCGGTGATGCAGTCAAAGATAAAGTCAACCCATGTAGTTGGCAACAGGTGAGTGAGAATGAGATATACGCCTCATGATTTTATTTGATAATAGCAAATCATGAGCAAATTATGCTACATTATATTTTCAAGTTAAAATTAGTATTCCGTTGACAAGGATTAGGCATAGAGATTTGAATAGTTAATGCCATGAGATTTATAAATAAACCTCTCAACAAAAATGAAAATGTTGATAAGGAGTACATGACAGTAAAGATTTAAACTCTGTTTTTAATATCCAGTTTATGAAAGAACCTTTTCATTTCCATGCATGGTAGATTGTTTGATCATTATCGTGATTACCTGCTTCTTGTGGAGGCCCCCCTCGAGCAGTAAGGATTCTTGTTCATTTTTAGTAGATAGATTTTCTATATAATTTCATAATCTTTATGCCTGTTCGATTGAGTAGTTGCATTCTTAATTTCTTTCAGAATCGAATTAGGATTATTTTACTAATTATTTCTCCTGTTTATATATTCTGGATGTACATGAATTAAGCTTAGCAGCAGTGATATGATTTTATACTTAGATAAAACTTTACTTTTCTTGTAGAACATATGATTTATTTGCAAAATTAGATGTTACATTCCAAGCATGTGTGATTTATAATTCAAGCAAGTGTGGATTTATTTAAGCAAGAGTTTATTTCATTTTGATTTCAAACAATTGTGAATGTTATTTTTATAGATGTGTTATGAGATTAATAGTAGCCTTTCCTTTTGAAATTTAGTGTGTATATAATTATTGTTGGTGCGAAGAGTGTAATTAATTTTCATTTACAACAAGTGTGGTATCGATTTACTTATATGCATAGTTGTGACATTTTCTTTCAAAGAAGAGTGTGAGATTTTCCATAAGTAGTTTTCAGTAAAAGAGTGTAATCATCATAGAGATAATATTACTTTCACTAATAGAATACATGTGGATTTCCATATCTCAATTTAATTTAGAATAAAAGGCTTCTAGCATATAGAATGCATTTACACTTCATCAACTTACTAGCCCTGGTCGATAATTTATGTAAACAATTTAAGATCAATTAAATTACCAAATATGGAGCATGTGTACTTGTGCATCAAGCCCAAGAATAGATCCTTGAGGATTGGATAATGTGCCAAGTTGGCACCTCAGTATTGCAGGCCTTTCGAGATCCTTGAGAGGATTGGATCAGTGGCCTACAAACTTGCACTGCCGCCAACAATGAAAGTCTATGATGTTTTCCATGTTTCATTACTTAAAATATATGTGAAGGATGTTGATCATGTGACTAAATGGTCTGTATTGTAGGTGGAGCTAGAAGGAGAATTCCAACCGAAATCTCAGTGCATATTGCAATGGAAATAACTCATGCTCCATAACCGAGCAATAGAGAAAGTTTAAGTGCAGTGGAATCACTTTGGTCCCGATGAAGCTACATGGGAGATGGTTGATTAGATGTGGGCTTTGTATCCTTCATTGTTTACAGGTTGAGGCAAAGGTGTTTTGGTATATGTACATATTTATGCATGGTTGAAATTGTAAAACCATAATGAGTTGTGTTATAAAGCTCCAATAAGCAGTATGATTGTCATGTTGGTTTTAATTTTCAACAGGTTGTTCTTTGTAAATAATACATTGAGCTAAGTTATAAAGCTCCATGGGTAGTATGTTTTTGGTTTTTAGTGATTTTCTGGTCATAGGTGTCATAGAACACTGAGGATGGTGTTCCCCTAAGGGGGAGGGGTTTGTAACAACCCCAAGTTAAAAGTTCATGTAATAAATTTAATAAAGGAAAAATAAGACCAAGGTCATAGGACACGTATTAAAAACTGAATGTTGGGCAAAACATCCTAGTGGGTGTCACTTTTGGTTTATTTATGGATAAGGAAATTGGTAAAGGAAAAGAGGCATTAATTGGAATTTATTTATGAGAATAAAGGAAAATAGGAGAAAAGGGAGATCAAGGGTCACATATTTTCATGACGAGGAAAATTGAAGGAAAACTGGAGGAATTTGAAGAAAATAGAGGCCTCAATGATAAAAAGGATTTTGAGGATCAATACACAATTTTTTGTCAGTTTTCTTTTGAAATTAGTTTCAGAGAGAGAAGAGCACCAAGAGGAGAAAGAAAAAAATCAAGCAAAGGAAGGCAAAGGAAGGACAATGAAAACAAAGGAGAAGCAAGAAAGGTTGTATCAAGCAACTTTGGCGGGAGGACTCTGTAGGTAGCGGGTTGCATGCATGCTTTCCTAGCTGGTTTGTGAGTGCATGGTACATGCGTTAGTGTATTTTGCTATCACTAGCATAGATTTTTTTGGGCCTGATAATGGTTTCAACCTTGCCTTTCCATTTTTGGATAACCATGGTGTGATGGGATTCCTTTTTGGTTGAGCTTTGGATTGTCGAGAGGTTTTGGAACCAGGTGAGGTGATCTCAGGAAAATTCCCAAGGGTTGGGGGTGGAGATGGTTTAATATCTGAGAAGTGCTCAATAGGTTGGTGGAGATAGAAAAAATCCTTAAGGAAATGGTGAAGAAACTCTGAGGAGTCCAAGCTTGTTTTGGGAATTTTGATATGTTGACTAGTTTTGGTTAGATCACGGTAGCCTAAGGTTGGAGGTGGTTTAACCTCTGGGAAGTCCTGGCTTTTTATGTCATGAGATCCCACATTCATGCTTGGAATATGGCATGGGGGTGATTGGCTGAAAGAAAGATTTGGTTTAGCCCAATTTATGGTCGAGTGGTATGTGGAAGTCCCTGACTTGGTTGGATTTTGCATAAGTTAATAAGAGTTATTTTTCCTCTTGTAATCTATGATTACTTGTACTTATTATTATGGTGATTTGATGATTGTTATGTCATGGTTAATAATCTGATTATATTATGGTTATAAACATGGATTTGCATTATACTCTGGCTATGTCTTATTCAATATTTGATAAGTAGTTGATGGTTAATGAATGCATGGGCTAACAAATATTATTACATATATTATGAGAGGGAATTAGACCTTTTTGGTGATTCTCAGATAAGTTTCAAACTCTTATGTTTTCTTATGAATTCATGACCTATAGATTACATGTTCACTTGGAAAAATGCCTATGATGGTTAGGCCTGGTTAGGTCAACTTCTTGTTCAAGTTTTGTATTATTAGCATTGTCTTCAAGTTATTTATAATTTCAGAAAGTCTCAGGAATTTCTGGGTAGTGGTATGGAATTGTGGCTCAGATCTCGGGACCGTGCCCTTTGAATTAGATAATTTAGGTTACAACTGTACTCAGGTAGGCTTGTGCATGCAATTGGAGGGCCACAACCGCACTCATGCATGCTTGTCCATGTCATTGGGAGTTTAGGTCATTGAAAAAGCTATCCAACTCAAGATTTGGTCACCTAGGGTGTTTCTTTGGCCCTTGAGTGTACTGGAAACCCTATAGGATGTCAGTTTATGGTCAATAAGTCTCAATTGTCATTCCACTTCCATAACTGAAGCTTGGAGGTCATGTCATGTCATAGTAACTCTTTGTCTCATGTTTACCCTAAAAGACCAATGAAAGTGGGTAAATGTGGGGTGGGAGTGTTATAGTCTCCCTACACATTCCTAAAGTGATAATAATATGATATACATTGAATGCCATTGAATACATGGTGTTAGATAATAATTATTTAGGAAATAAAACTACAATGGTTTTCTCTAAAATTTGGCAGGAATTGCTTCACATTTAGAATGTAAATTCAAAATTTTTCCATGTTCTTAACAAGAAAAATCAGAAGGTGAACTATTATGCAAATTGTGCAACCAAGGAAAATGGGGGATATATCACACTAAATGGTAAGCTCTATCAACAACCAATCTCGTAATGACTCCTACCCCACCCTCCATTATCAAATTTCTATTGATGGAGCAGTTGGATCCCATGAAAAGCATGAGTGGCACATTATATACTTGGAGGTGATGTGACAAATCCATTGCCACATACCCATTTCAAATCATGGTTGGAGTTATGAATTAATTTCCCAAATTTCACATAGTCATGGTGGAAATATGAATATGGGTAAATGGATCTAATTATGGTCTCGTCTTATTCAATTTGTGGTTTACATGGTTTTCTCTCAATAAGGAATTTGACAGTTTGATTTGTCGGTGTTGAATGTGGGATGGTTGGAAAATTGGTTTGTAGAAATCATGGCTTACTCTTCCTAAGGTTTCAGGAATCCCTTTTCTCTAGGTCTTCTATGATTTCTCTACTCTTGTTTCCCACCTTCTTTGTGTGCAAATTTTCATACAAGTTTGAACACAATGGTTTTCTTATCTAGGGTCACAATGAGGATTAACAATATCCCTCTAAATACCTTAGTTGATTGTCGAGGCATTTTAGGCCCTAGTGACCAATCAACCTCCTACCTTGGACTTCTTTCACCTTCAAGTCAAGACTGGGGAGATCCTTTTCAGCCTCTCCCTTAAAAGTCTTGGTTGTTCATCCTTCATTTTGGTAGGTTCTCCCACTCTTGTTGGTTTTCCCTTGGTCCATCCCCTTGGGTTAGATAATGAATTTGAGGAATTTAGTTCATAGTAAGGAAAATAAAATTCAAGAATTAGGGCCTCTATTTTCTAACTCTCTCTAAAGCTATAAGACCATGAACACATTGTTGCAAAGCATGTGGATATCATCATGGATATTATGGTCAAACAAAAGAGGCACATCCACAAATTAGAGGAGGAATGTGAACACTTTGCTTCATGGATCAAGGCAACTTGGCTGGCTCCTTAGTTATCAAGTAAATTCTAGGACAAGGAAGAAATGAAGCATGGCATATCAGATTTAAATGAGAGATTTGAAGACCCAGTCACTACATACACACACACACACACACAAAGGAAGAGAGATTTTTATGGCTCTTAAGGGCCTTCTGTAGAATTTACTTTATAATTTTTTTGATCGAAAATTTGTATATCAATTAGTTAGTTTTGTCACTGTTAATTTTTCTTAGGGCTATATTGTTCTTTCCTTTAGATAATTGTATTTCATTATTTACATATTGAATTCACCCCACAACATCATAACATTATTCAACAACATATGCAACTATATAGAAAGAACAATATTATCATCAATGTAGTGGAACATAATGGACCAATAAAAGAAAATAATTCACACATAGAGACACTGGGATTGGTGGGAGACTAGGAAAGAACCCCACAAGGGGGAAAAACCTTTCAAATTATTCTTCTTATTAGATTGTCATTGAAAGTTTCAGTAAAGAGAGAGTACAATGGTCCATATCTTCAACCAGAAAACTATTCAACAAAATCAACTAAAAAACATCTATGAGATGAACCGAACAATTTTTATAATAAAAAACCTTTATTCAAAAGGTCGTGTCAACTGTTGATATCTGTGATCAACTGTAGAATTCTGCAGTCAACTGAAGAAGTAAAACACTAGTTTCCAATTGCACGGAGAGAGGGTATGTGTGTGTAATTGAAACCCTCCAAATGCACTCATAATCTAGTGTGCCTACGGTTACAACCAAAAATACCTTGTGACAACCCTACGGTTGAAAATTAAAACCCTAGATCACACATGCGAGCTTCACACCCTGCAATCTCGGACTTGTATGAACCAATCTTCGCAAAAACAATCTCATACCTTTGTGATCCAAACCAAAGAAGAGAGAAAGAAGGATGCTTAATGAATTGACACCGAATGAGGGTCACTTGACTTGTATTTATAACCATCCATGGGTGTCCCATTTCTCTTTTGGGTTGACCTGTCCTTTTTCCAACACATGTGGGTTTCCATAATAAATTTTTTTTTCCTCAACCAAATTAAATTCTTACAAGGGCTATGAGGGGTCTTCCTTAATGAGGAATATTGTCTAAAGGAGGGAATTTGTCCCTGAGCTATCAAAATGAACACTCCCTCTCAGCTAGGGAGAAATTACTGACAACAACATATGTCTCAAATGTTGTCTTTCATAATATTTATCCATTGTTTCTCATATTTGCTCATCTTTTCTTTGCTCATATGTTGAACACTCTCGAATCTAAAAGAAGAATAATTTGACATTGGAGGGGAGCCCAATATACCACCCTCTATTCATTGAGGAGCCACTTCTACCACCTAGAATCACTACTAGTGGGAAGCTAATGTTGCTACCCAGGAATATTTGCCAGCGGGGAGCCAATGCTACGAACCGAGAAGCTCTACTTGTGGGGAGCCAATGCTATGACCTGAGAAAATACACCAGCGGGGAGCCAATGCTATGATCCGGGAAAATCTAGCAGTGGGGAGCCAATGCTCCGACCTGAGAAACTCTACTACCGGGGAGCCAATGCTACCACCCGGGAAACCACAAACAATAGGATGGATGCCACTTACCTTATAAGGTAAAGATTGTGCCTATCTCATTGCTTGGCGATAATAGGATCGATACCACTCACCATAAATGGTAAGGATCACACCTATCGTATTATCTACTGATCATCCCAACAAGACCCTCAAGAGTCAAGTGGTAAAACACATGCATCTCTATATTTAGCGGGATGTCACTTACCATAAATATTAAGGATTACACCTAACTCAAGCAGCCAACACCCATTGGCTAGATGGGTGGGAAAGACAGATGCCAACTGGGTTATACTCTGCATAGACCAAGATAGGGGAGTAACATCTTCCACCCTATGGGTTACAGATATGGGTGATACCCTATTGTCTAGATATCCTTTAGCCCCAGGAGCCCTACATTTCAATTCCTCACCCTGGGAGCTGAGACAAGGGGGAAGAGCCATTTCCATGTCGATTAGCCTAAACCCTTACTCCACAGGGTCACATCCATCAATCCATGATTCTCTCTATATATCATAAACATATCAACGTGCTCATATTCGGTACTAGCTTAACCGACTCACTAAAGAGTTCAATCACACTGCCTCATACATTACCAAGAGCAACAATTATTTATTTTCTTGTTCATGCAGGGCATCACATCAAATATTATGTTAAAATAAATGCATTTTACAAAAAGATACCTTATTCATCCTCCCTCTCTTGGAGGAAACAACCACAAGCCTAAGCTTGTCTCATACAGGAACACTATCTCAATATTAAAGATATCTATATCCTTGCTATTTACAGGGTTCTCTGCTAATCGATTCCCACTCTTGTTATCACAATATATCACTTTCATATCCAAAACCTGCTAAAAAAACTCTCGAAAGAGCTTCCTTGACCAAACTTTCCCACAACTAGCCATGCTAGTAATAGTGTACTCAACCTTGTTCGTGCTTAAAGCTACAAACTTCTATGTCTTGCTCATCCGTGATATTATTGAAGGTCCCAAGCTAAAGAAACACCCATATGTGCTCTTTCTGTTTCCAGTCCAATAATCAGTGTATCCATGCAGAATCATATCTCCAAATTTATATCTCACAATCTTTCATCTCGAACTCAGAGTCTAGCTCACTCTTACGCTCAATCATCAAAGGCTGACTACCTGTCAAAAATAGATCGTTAAAATATAAAATCAAAATCAAAGGCATAACTTGGACCAACTTAGAGGCTTTGATCAAAACTGGTTATAGGCTTCACCAGGTAACTATCAATGTGGACATGCTAGGCTCGGGGATCTTGCTTCAAACCATATAATGTTGTCTACTCATATAACTCTCCATCATCTATTTAATGATTGTAGGTTTTTCATACTCCTGGTATGCTCCTAGTATTGTGCATAAGATTTTAGTTTTTGTATCCTACAGGCTCAATGGCACCCATAGGCCTTCTTTTGTGCAGTTGGGAGGCTTATAACCACACCCTTAAGCCTTTCTCCCAACGATTGGGGCTTGGACAAACCATTTCTGCCCAGATCAAAACTTGAAAAAACAACATCAAATGTTTATTCATGACCATAATTCTTTCCTTCAACAGTCAAGTGTCTTATTTTCAAATAATGATAGGTGTTGGGATCTCATCAAGAGTCTCTCCCTTTGAATTGGAAACCTCTTCAATCATCATTATACATGACATCAACCTGTATATCATAATATTGTCATGCTACAACAAAAATATTAGATCATAAACTATATCAGGTTCTTAGGCATATATCATAAAAAGTGATCATCAATTACTTCATCATCACATATGAACATGTCATCAAACATTCAACAAGAGTTAGTTTCATATAAGTGTATCTTCATACTTCAAGGATCATAATCATAACATCAAGTTAGGGCATCCAATTTTACCACTTATTAGATTTACTTAACAAAACCTTACCAAGATCAACAAGAGTATCGATCTTATTGTCACACCTTCATCATGCTTACAAGCATTAACAATAGGATCAAGTTACCATATGTCAAAAACAATGTTTCTAGGAAATTCATCATGTCTAAGATACTAGCCAAATATCAAGTGCACCAATATATCACATGAACTAGAGATGAAACTTACTTTTCGTATGCATGCATGAGTCATTTATGAAGGAGATGTTCTTTACATACGTTAGGACTTAACTTGTCATCCAATATTACAACTATAAAAATGTATTATACATAAATTGTAGTATTTATGTACCTTTGCAACTTGTAACACTTATTTATCATTGGCAGCGGTACCACTTTTCAACTAGCTCTTCTCTTCTTGCACTAACTTTCTTTTCCTGCAACATAGATGATCCTCAATAAGGATTTTCTTATTCCATCTTATCTAGAGGTCATTAGATGCTCAAATATTCATGTAGGAAGTATAAGAAAAAATCAAAACAATAAGTCTAGAATCTCAAAGAAATAACATAAATCTAAAAGGTACTTATCTTTAACGAGAAGTGATTATCTCCCTCTTGAACAAGACTTTAAGAGATATCCATGTAATAATGTTGCCTTCAATATTTCCATTCATTGTCATCAACAATCATGCCTCATCTAGGGTTACACTAAATCTATCACATGTTCTAGAACAAAAACTCAAGACTTTATCATACTCCAAGGTTTCTTCCAAGCCCTAACCTCAAGATAACCATCAAACCCTAATAACTAGATTTCCTAGGGTTTCTTCAAACCCTAGTATTCTTTTAGGTCTCCATAAAGGTGTCTTCTCATGGTTGATCTCATTGACTTTTCTTAACTCAACTCTGATACCATGTTAATTTTTCTTATGGCTATATTTTTATTTTCTTTAGTCAATTGTGTTTCATCATTTACATATTGAATTCACCCCACAACATCGTAACATTATTCAACAACATATGAAACTATATAGAAAGAAAAAAGTTGTCATCAATGCAGTGGAACATAAAGGAATAATAGATGAAAATCATTCACACATAGAGACACCAGGATTCGTCGGAGACTAGGGAATAACCCCACAAGGGGGAAAACCCTTTCAAATTCTTCTTCTTATTAGATTTTCATTGAATGTTTTTACAAAGAGAAAGTATAATGATCCATATCTTCAACCACAACACTGTTAAGAAAAATCAACTAAACAACATCCAAGAGATGAACCCAATAATGCTTATAATCAAAATCCCTGATTCAGAAGCCTGCGTTCAACTAAAGAAATAAAACCCTAGTTTCCAACTGCACAAAGAGAGTGTATGTGTTGCGGCTGAAACCCTCTAACCATACTCATAAGCTAGTGTGCTTGCGATTGCAACTGAAAATTCCCTGTAACAACCTTGCGACTGAAAATAAAAACCCTAGATCACACATGCGATCTTCACACCTTGCAATCTTAGACTTGTATGAACCAATCTTCGTAAAAACAACCTCAGAATTGTGTGAGCCAAACCAAAGAAGAGAGAAATAAGAATTCTTAATGAATTGACACCAAATGAGGGTCACTTGACTTGTATTTATATCCATACATGGGTGTCCAATTTCCCTTTTGGGCCAACCTATCCTTTTGTGCACACGTGGGTTTTCATGATGAAAATATATTTTTCCTCAACCAAATTAAATTCTTCCAAGTGCTAGGAGAGGTCTTCCTTGATGAGGAAGATTGTCTAAAGGAGGTAATTTGTCCCTGAGCTGCAAAAAATTAACAATCACCTCCAATCATTACTTCAGTTCTTAGAGTCATATGGTTACATCTATTACAAACTCTTGGAACTCTTTTGTACTTTTATTTATTAATAGTAGCCTTAACTTTACTTTTTGCTTCTTCTTTTTTTCTTTTAATTTTTTTTTTTTTTAATATAGAGAAATGCTTTAATCTTAAAGCATGTATAGAAAATGGTGTTTACTTATGAAAAACATATTTTTTTTAATTAAACTCTTTTACTTGGTGAAATATTTTTTATCACGTCTTTAATTTTTTTGTGAATTAAAATACTTTATATGATTAGAAAAGCTTAGGGATTAGATAGCCGAAACAATTTAATATGACTTGACCACAAGGGATCACTCTATTGGTTCATGGAGAAGCTGGGATTTCATATATACTAACATAATTTGAAGCCCCAAATTTAAAAATTCATACAATATCCTTCAGTAGAACAACTAATACCAAAACCTAGATTCATTAGTACACTGTTACACCATGAAACCAACAACCAGCCACAACAAACAAACATAGACAACATTAGGAATTAAATGAAGAGATGGGGGCAAGATCCCTAGCACTTGATCCATGTGGAGAAACATTGTCAGGCTCATAAAGGAGGTGACCTGCAACATGAGCCAATCTTGAATCCATCTTGTCGAGAGTGAAGCGTCAATTTAACATCATCCTCTAGAGATATTGTAATGTAGCAAAGGCATTTTAGCGTTCAACCTACCTTTATTTCTAGACAAGACCAAGTAAGGTCTTCATTTTCTAGTGAATAGATATAAAATTGATCTCTCTCTCTCTCTCTCTCTCTCTCTCTCTCTCTATA
>APFE031504205.1:979-11958 GCA_000404065.3 Pinus taeda | reverse complement strand
GTGGGCTTCTATGGGGCTCCATAGTAACAATATGGGCACTACATGGGTACATCAATATAATAAGTGGGTTGTACTAATAACAATAAGGGGTTAATCTAGTAGTATAGGGGCCTAACAGTATCGGAGCGATTGAAGATCAAGGAGGACTGAAGCCATCAACAAAAGGACAGTGGAAAATATGGGCATGAAGGCAGTTGTCTTGAGAGACAACACATTTTATGGTTAAGAGAGCAGAGGAGGGGTGACACAGTCACCAAAGTAGGCTCATGCAGAGCATGCATCAACTTGATTGGGTGACACTATTGTTGTAGAGGGAAGTGCAATGATTACTGGGCCATCGTAGAGATTGTTGAGTCTCGTTTTTCCAGTTATCAGAGCTAGAGGTGCAGTGCAGAATTCATCTGGAGTTGCTAGTGAGGTGCTGATTCTGTTGGTGAAAAACAATACCTAGTGGGGTAGAAGAAAAGTAGAGGGAATTAGTCGCTCAAAAGATTTCTTGCCAAGCAATCTAGATCCAGTGCTGAGTAGCAACAAAGAGAGAGGTTAGAGAGGGGTGTTTCGAGGTTAGAGAGGGGTGTTTCGAGGATTATTCCTTAGAGGATTTCTAGTGCCAAGAAATCCAGATCCGAGTTTTGCTAGGGCAACAGAGAAAGAGGGAGAAGAGAACCAGCTTGAAATTCTTTTGAGAAGATATGGCCATTAACGGACTGAGGGATCAGGATAGGTTGGATGAAGCATCCAACTTCGTCACCTAGAAGGCCAGGATCCTAATAGTTTTGGATAAAAATCGCATCCAGGATTATGCCTTGAAGATAGTTGTTGTTTCGGTTGATGTTGATCCTCTTAAGAAGTACGAGGAGTCTCAAGAAAAAGCAAAGTGCATGATATTCGATGGGGTCAAAGATCATGTGATCCCACATATTGCTGAGAAGGACACAACAAGAGAAATGTGGGAGGCCTTAACCACATTGTATGAGGGAACTTCCGTTCAGTGGAAGATGTTGCTTGAGGGTTAGATGAAACAGTTTCAGATGTAGAAGGGACAAGAAATCGATCCCTTCCTTCTTAGGTTACAAGGGATCCGTGACCAGCTAACTTCTGTAGGGGCTACACCAGATCTTGAATTTATGGTAAGGACTAGCTTGAATGTGTTGAAAAATGTGCAACAAGAAATGATAAATTTAGAATGTGCTAAAAATAGACCTGCTAAAAATAGCATGTCTAAAAATAATAGTTTGGCCAGTGAGGTCATTAGCCACATTGGGTGAGAGGTGAAACTACTAAAAATAGAAAGTTCTAAAAATAGCATTTTTGGGTCCCTTCTTAATTATAACAGTCCCTAGTCTATCTATAGGAAGTAAAATTAATTTTGGTCTTAGCAGCAGTTGGAAATATTGATTAATTAATTCAGTTGAGTTAATTAGTTAAGGAAATTCAAATTTGAAGTCTTTGTGAGCATGCACATGAGTTGTCCCATTGATTGATGAATTTATCCTTAATTTCCTCCACTGCTTGAGGGAATAAGTATGAGTTCTATAATGAAAGGATCAGTTAACTTAGTTCTAACTAGTAAAGTCCAGTTAGATTATTTTAACAAGTTGTTAAAATAATAAAATATAGTTTGTTAATGCTTGCATGCATATGACAACTATTATTTTAGATAACTGAGAATTCACTCATGGATAACTGTTGCATGTCAGTTCTGTCAGAGACCCAGTTGAGTTCAGATGTGGGACAGTGTACTATCAGATGCTTAGATATTTCTAGTAAGTATTCCTTGCATGGATAAGGATCTATTATAGGATATTAGAGGACTTCTGGCCTATATATTGAGGCCTAGGTAGTCCATGATTTTCATCTTCTAATTGAAGATCATCAGAGTACAGAGAGAGCACGATAGCTCGTGAGCTGATTCTTTTTGTAACCTGAAGAGGATTTCCACTTGATTGATAATACATATAGGGGTTTTATGCTGGTGCTTTCCCTAGTGATATATCTTGTGTTATGATTGATTATTTCTCTTGATCAGTTATATGTGTTTATGCTTGATGTTGCTCATGAAATTGATTATGCTTCCGCTTAATGTTTTGTAGAAGTAGAACAAGTATTATGCTTTAGAACATTGCATATATCGGTTTGTTCTACAGGTGAAATTTCTACAAAATGTAGTCATTGAAGACTGGGAAAACTTTGTCCAAAGCATCTTGGGCAGGGTTTCTCTTCCCAGTTGGGAGGAGATGTGGGAAACTCTTTGACATGAAGAGATCGGACGATTGACTAAGGTGTGAAGCAGAATCAAAGGGATCATAGTCAAGAAGGAGGAAGAGGAGGATGCAGCTCTCACATCAGTGGGACAACAAGGGCAGTAGAAGAGGAAGAAAAAGGACATATCTAAAGTCAGATGCTTCACATGTAGAGAAATGGGTCATTTCACCACACAGTGTCCTTGGAAAAAGGGAAAATAAGAAGATTTTGACTCAAAGGTTGCTCTAGCACAAGCTGACAAAGAGGGCGATGATGATGATTGCACCATGAGTGATCATGCACCTCTGGAGAAGAGGTGGGGTGATATTAAGTGATAGTCGGGAGGGCTATAGAAAAGGGGCAGGATCCTTGAGGTTCTAAAACTCTTGGATCACGTATGGCTACGTGAGCCTTTAATGACAATAGCATAATCACGGGAGTCCGTTGGTGCGAGGGATGATGGAGAAACAGTGGCAGAGCTAGAGTGCCAAAGTTTGAAGCAACATAGTGGAGTGTTGTAGTAGTGCAAGAGGCACATAACAGATATAATAACGTTGCAGTAGAATTAGAGGGTTAACAAAATTAGCAGCGGAGGTAGATTCAGCGTCTAGGGACATCCCGACTAACCAATATGATAAAATTTGGGTGACTTTTCATTTTCTTACTTCTCAGCAACTGAGTTGCAGTGCAGCAATTAACAGTGCCAGTGCTATAGGTAGCATGATGCAACATATTGAGAGGGAGATGCAGTACATATGTAGCAGTGACAGTGGCAGTGTCATGGGAAGTAGTACATATTGCAACAACGCAGTGGATGAAGGGCAGCAGGCCAAGCATCAACAATGTAGAGGACCGATGTCGTGGATCAGTGTGATACTTCTGTTGGGAAGTATTGCTAGAGCACATTCCTCGCTAAGAGGGAGTGTTGATTTTTTGGGTAGCATCAGATGTTCTTTAGTTCCAAAATTTTGTGGAGAGGCTAGGACACATGAGATCTCCAAGACCCATAAATCATTTGGTGAAATTCCACCTGGATTGTATTTTATTAAAATAATTAATGTTTTTAATGGGGTTCCTAAGTCTAAACTTAGGAAAATTAAAATATTAATGGGTATTAATGAAAATATGGGTGAGAAACTTCTAAGAGACGAGGATCAAGTCTAATTTAATCTTAGTCATTGATTAAAGATTAGATCACGGTTGTTGATTTCTCAACAAGAAAAATATAAATGGTCACTTTATGCCAATTAGAGAAGACACACAAAGAGATTGAAGAAATCGATTTTCCGAGGTGAGAAGTTCTTAGGAGGGAAATCAATTGGGGAGATCTTGTTGCTGAGGGGCAGTGATAATTTAGGAATATTGATCGAGAGGCAGAGAGAAGCTTGTGGAGGCAACACAATAGCCAGGAGAGTTGACGCTGGGCCAGTCTGGGCCCATGCAGCCTTAACGCAGAGCTAGAAGGGCCAATGCCAAGGTAGAAAGCTCCCTTACACACAGAGATCAGAAACTATTGGAACAACTAGGAAAGTTGACGTAGTGGGCATAAGAGCTAACACAGGGCTATGCAGAACCTAAGGGAGCTCCACGTAGGCCCACGCAATTATTGCGAAGGGGAAATGCAATTGTAGCTGGGGCCAACTATTTTTGCTGTCGGATCAACTGGAACCTACTGAGTGAAGTGAGGTAAAACTCATTCAGGATTTCGGCCATTGTATTTCTTTGTCATTGGTTTTCCGAGAGGGAAACCAACATTTGTATTCAGAACTACTTCTTAATAATAAAAAACCATTAGAGCTACTGCACCCGTTTTCCCGCATTGGATTTTTTCGGGGATATTTAGTCCAAAAATAACTGTGTCCTTTGTGTGATTGTCCCATTTATTTTTAAGTACTTTATCTGTATATTGGTGTAGGCTACAATGTATTTTCATTAATATTTTTTGAATATTTCTGAAAATAACTTGTTCAACTGAAGAATACTAGTAGATAATGCAAATTAGTTTACTGCAGTAGGATTTCTAGTTTGTTAGATTTAGAAATGTTCACATATAAAAAACTATTTTACATAACTTTAAGCCCAATCAAAATTAAGACTGAAAATAATCTAGTTTCCCAGAGGTTCTCCACCTACCATTGCTATGTCATTTTCTACCTCTGTGTGCACTGAAATCTCTACAATTATCAGCTCCTAGGGCTCACCTGGAGTTTCCACTTCAGGATAAGGGGGGTCCTATATATCAATGAATTCCTTATGAACCCCAACTACTACTGCTTCCACCGTTACCTTGATTCCATCTACCTTTCCAGCGAGAGTGTCAAACTTCATTGCCAAATTCACTACTATAAGCTGAAGCTTCTCAATTTCCTCCCTCATAATTTAGACTTCTCTCATCAACAATGAGAAATGAGATCTTTGCCCCAAAGCCACCATGTTTGGAAGGATTCTTTGCCATTGACAACAATTCCTGAACTGCTACCAACCCCATTGCACTGGCATTTAATGAGGATGCCAATATCAGCCTCAAACAAATTTCTACAAAGACATGATGATGTTTCTCTCCAACTGCTGGCCATTTACAACAGTGCTCATTGCTTTTACCAAGCTCAACATTCCTCCTAAGCATTGAATGCCTTTGCAGTTCATTCACTCTACGATTTTATTTCTATCCTGCATCCTTTCCATATTCCAATGATCAATCCTTTCACATTTACTCTGTCTGCTAAGGAATATAGGACTGACACAAGAGATGTCATATTTTATGCGCGAAGAATATCTGCATGCATCCTTTACTATGACATGTGCCTTCACCTTTGTACATCTGGACATGCCGTCTGCCATGAAATATACTCCCGAGGGCCGCCACTTCATGCATTTCTTTGAATTCATTACCGGATAATTAATGAATACCCGGACATTCTTTAGATCTTTGTCAATCCAACGCTTCCTCCAACACTTAATTATTCCTATTATGTGGAAATTCCCAATCACATGCATATTTAATCTCTATTAGTTTGTTTAGGAAAAAAATTACCCCTCTAGTTGTTACCTCCTCCATATTTTCTATTAATATTATATAAACACATTCATGGAATTATTTTTGCTATTAATATTTTATAAAATGTGAGACATCTTTATAAGGATTAATAATTGTTTGGTAATTCAATTGATGTTAAATTACTTACATAAATTTATCAACCAAGGCTAGTAAATTGATGAAATGTATATGCACTATATGTGCTAGAAGCCTTTGTCACTTATTACATGCCTAAATCAATTTGAGTTATCAAGATGCACATGTTTCTCTATGGCTATATAAGTAAACAAATTTCTTATATCAAATGGGATTAATTCTGCTCCCTTTTCTTAAATAACAATTTCATTCTACTTAAAAGAAACTTCAAACTTGCTTCATAAGATCACATTCATACTCGTTTGAATTAAATCACTCTCATACTTGCTTAAAGTAAAATCACACCTGATGTAATGAAAATCAAACACACTTTCTCAAATGGAATTCACTCTTGAAAATTACATTCAAATGGAAATCATACTTCCTTGAATAAGAATCATAACCCACATTTGTACTTAAATAAAATCACTCTTCAAATCATAATCATAAATCTATTTCTATGAAAACTATGATTAAAAACTACTACAACATAAAACTTGAATTCCTACTACTATTTTGAATCAATCTCTATCCATATCATATGAGATCTCTCCTTTCTTGATCAACAAAATTATTAGTAAAACAATTTTAAATCTACATCTAAAAATCAAATCCCGAATACTTGAATGAATCGACAAAATTTAAAGGAAATATGTGCAGAAATACTGATTGTAAATGAAAAATGTCCTTATTGTCTTGAGGGGGCCCTCTGATCTAGGTGGATATTGGTGGCCACTCACCAAGTCCACTTGGACCCCCACCATGGTTTCTTTTAGATTTTCAATTTCCTTAATTTTAGCACAGTTTACTATTTTTAGCAGTTTTTCGGGTCCTGAACTTCCAGAGCCATTTTGAGGCCCTAAACAACGTTTTTTTGGAAATCTGGGAGCAATAAATGTCCATGGACCGATGTTTCTCTTCCTAAAGTTGTAGTTCTTGGATAGATCTTTCTAACGAGATATTGTAAGCGTCAAATGAAGATTGTATGCCAAAGTTACGACCCCAGGAAGTTGATGTACCAATTTACCCAAATGGGGCCCACAGTTTGGCGTTTCATCTTCTAGGGTTAGGTTTTTGGATATTTAGGGTTTTCCATTATTTCTCAACAATATATAGGCCTTCGAGCCTCATTGTAACACAATTCAGAGGCATGTAGCCACCACATCTCTTCTTAGAGATAGCTACCATCGCCCTAGCTATTTATTTCCATTTTCTATTTGTAAGCATATCTCAGTATTTTACATTAATGAAATGAAGTATTATTTCCACTGCATCTTTGTGTTTATGGTTATCTCTGTAAGTTGTTGCGTTCCTATTTAAATCCAGATCACCCTCCTATGAGAAGCAGACAACATTATAAAGATTTCATGAAATGATTATTCATGCATTGGAACGTACAACAAGCAATGGAGTTGAAACAAAGTTTTTATATCAAAATAAAGTATTTCACAAATACAGTTCTCGTCATGTTTAGCTATGCCGAGAGGCATATTTATAAAACCCTTACGTAATAAACGTTTTTATAGATTTACACCTATGCTAATCAATATCAGCTATAATTATCCTAAGAGATAAGATATTATAATCTTATTTATGATTTTCTAACAACTTAGCAAAACATGAAACAGAAAAATCTACATCTCACTCGCTTGATCCGTGCCTTCCACATCGTTTGACTTATCCTTTGAACGAAATGATAAGGTGCCTTTTTCATCGATACAACTTCTACAAATAGGAATGAATCGTCGTCCTCATTATTTTCCATCTACCCATGTGCCTTGTTTCTCAGATGGAGCTCTGCAACCTATGGAACCTTAGATCTAGCTACAGAAACATTTATCAGTTGCAGAATCACTGTAATTCAGCAGCTTAGGTAGATATTAAGTCAAATAATAAAGACAAATGAAACTTATGAAATATATGATGATTATATGCCTGTTATGCTTCAACCTTGTAAATTGATACCCATATTGTAACTTATGAAGGTCAAAAAGAAAGGATTAAGGTGGAAAAAGGAGTGTAAAAAAGAAGCAATTCTGGGGTTCAACATTCCCCCATACAAAAGACATTGCATGTTCTCATGAAAAATTTCAAAATTGGCAAGTCCTTTTTGTTACTGAACTTCCTCAGATACTTGAGAAAGGACATCCAAATTACTTCTCCTTGATTCCTTAGCAGTGATTGCAATCCTTGACTTCTTCATCAGAATTTTGTGTTTCAAGCCCATAATCTTCCTCTTAAGAAATTTGTTTTGAGCATTCAATTTCTTTTTTTTTTCTTGTGCCACATACCAAGGTGTAATAGTATATTGTCATTCTAGGTTTTGCGGATTTCATTTTGTGCCTTCACTGCTTAATTTTCCTGTTTTAAATGTTTATTCAATACTTCTAACTCATAAATGTCTTGTTTGAGGGTTTCTTCAACATGAAGGTCCCTTGAAATATTTGAATTGAGTGCTTCATTTTGACCTTGAGTTGAAGATGATATAATGACTTTGCCTATAGCTTTCCTTTCCAAGGACTCTATATTTTCATATATTTCCAGCTGTACTGGATCAATTTCTGGAGTTTTCCTTACTGCATTAGCAATTGGTGATGAAGTTGGCGATGAAACTCTAGTGATGGAACTGTAGTTTCCATTTCCAAATCAACAAATTCTGGGGACTGTCGAGGTTCTTCATGCATTTCTTTATTGAGCTTTGCACTCCTCCTTATAGAAGATGATGACTTAGTAGTAAGAGACTCCTCCTTAACCTTTTTCTGCTTTTCTTTCTCTTTAGATGAATTTTCTTCTTGAATGTTGGCCTCTGTTCTTCTAACATTTTTCTTCTTAAGATTTACTAGCATATCTGCAAGAGGAGTTTCATCTTCTAAGCGTTATTCATGTGAGGTCTCTTTCATGGTCAGCTTCCTTCTACTTTTCTTTGTTTTATCACTGACCTTTTTTATTTCTTCTTCCTTGAAATGATTCCTAACTAGGAAATCTTCCCAATTGTCTCCAATGTTTCTTAGGTGTGCTTCAATCAAGATTTTCACTAAACCATGGTGATATAAAGCACTATCTATAGATTGAATTTTCATTTGAATGCTTTTAGCCATTTTTCTTAAACTTTGAAGCAGAAAATATGCTAGGTTAATTTCATTTCCATCTAGAAAATTCATCATTAATCTCACATGGTAAAATAACATATTTTCAAATCTTCCTTCATAATTTATAAACTTTTGGATGATCAATAGTAGGTTTCTCCATTTATTTTTCAAAGCCGTAACTGGAATTCCCTTTTTAAATTTAGAAATTTCCATACCTTGATTTTTGAGAAAAACCCTCCATTCTCTTTCTTTGATTCTTCTGTTCTTAAACCAACTTTCTCCAACCCTTGGCAATTTTGTGGCTTCCGCTATGAATGATTCTATCAATACCAGCTTTATGTCCCTGATTAATGCCATCATATGCCCTAACAAAAAAAATTGTTACCTCCTTTTCATGGCTGTCGAATTTCTCCACAAATTTCAACCATTGAGCTTGCTGCAACATTTGTTGACCTATGGGTAACCCTCCTGAAACCTAATTCCATTCGATTTTGATCTCACAATGACTCCCATGGAAGAGGAAGTTTAACCCATAATCGCTTTTTTTGACAAGTTCAGGGAATGTGAAGAAATTTGAGTATGAGACGAGTCAGGAAAACATAATTTTAGGTGAAGTTAGTCTCAGCACTAGAACATGGTTAAATGAGATAGAGGCATTCAACATGCATAGGAATGATGACCGGAGAAGTGAGGAGATTTTTGAATGATATCAGGATTTAAAGTCCGCCTTAGTTGACAAGACATTGATATTTTCGTTAGAATCAAAGTCGTATTAAATCAATTAAGGGTAATCATTACTCAGCATGGAAGTAACAATGGTTATCCATCATTTAGTTTCATAATTCAAATGTTTTTCCTTTATTATATAACTCAATATTTACATACCTTTTCTCCCTTGTCCTACTGCTTTTGACTTATCTTTTGCAGGTTGTCAAGTTGCTTCAACTGCAATCTTCATTGAAATTTTGCATTTACTATAATTTCCATTTGCTTTGGTCATAATTTTTCAGTTCAACTGCAAAATTTTGTTAGAGCTGTAGATTGTTGACAATTTCGTCGTTGTATTATTTCAAAATAGAAAAAGAGGAATAAAAATAAAATAAGACTAGAATAGGGAAAATAAAATCTAAGCTGCCAAAAATTCTTAGTTTTTAACTTGGATTTTCTGTAGAAACAAGCCAACAATGTTGTTTTTCATGTTTATACAATTTTTTTTTATTTTTTTTTTAGAAAAATAAAAGACTAAGTTGTAGAGGAAGAAGAGTCTTCCTTAACCAACTTTAAATCAAAATTTCCTTGCAAATCCTTATGAATTCTTCCTTTGTTAATGGTTTATGATATACTCGTAATCTATGATCATTTACAAGGAAGCTCACCTTCTCTTCATCAATATTTTTGCTTCTAAATGCTTCATTATCAAAGGCAGTTTCAATCTCACATAGACCAAGCCAATGAGTTTGAAATTTTCCTTGAAAACCTTTAAATTTTGAATCAAAAAGCAATGCCCAATCACCAGGCTGAAATTTCCTTTCTTTGATAAACTTATCATTCCACCTAGATCTTTGTTGCTGGACTATATTAGTTATTTGAATAACATCTTGTTGCATCTCATCAAGTTCATTCAATTGTTCTATTCTTTGTCTTTGGGCTTTTGATAAATCAAGACCCAATTTCGTTGATGTTTTAAAAGTCTTTATCTGGAACTCAATAGGAAATAGGACTTATTTTCCATAAACAAGTTCATAAGGAGTGTCGCGAGTTATATTTCTCCACATGGTATGATATGCCCACAAATATTCTGGAAGCTTTTCTCTCCAATCCCTTCTATGCAAATGCACAATTTTAGTAAGAATTGCTTTAATTACTTTGTTGGTAGATTCAATTTGTTCGTTGGCTTGTGGATGTTATGGAGTTGAACTTCTATATTTGATTTTGTATTCCTCCATTATCTTTTGTACCATCTTGGATTAAATTGAGTACCTTGGTTTGTCACAATTTCCCTTGGGACACCAAAACGAGTGAAAATATCCTAAAAAAGAAATGAAACTATAACATTTTCAGTAGCAGAAGAAAGTGCATTAACTTCTACCCATTTTGTGACATAATCTGTACGAACAAGAATATACCTTTTTTGTCTTAATGGTGGATTGATTGTACCAAAAAACTCTAAAGCCCATTTTTCAAAGGATTCAATAAATACTTGAGGTTGTAAAGGCATTTCATCTAAAGGAACATGTTTTCCCATTCTCTGACAACTGTCACATGTTGAAAATGCAACAAGATGATGGAGCTTAGTGAAAAGAAATCGCCTTCACTAAGTGGGCCCACAGGCTATTTTTGGTGCAAAGTCTATTGTTAGACATATGGATCATGGTCTATGAGTTGCGGGATGCTATTTGTGGATGATTGGTCATGTTGGTAAAAATAGATGGACCTCTATTTTTAGACATATGGGCGGAGTCTATTTTTAGATT